>JBAMIG010000025.1:13175813-13193102 GCA_037177335.1 Kiunga ballochi
GTTCACCCCGGTGGACGAAAGGGTAGCCTCCCTCCGCCTTCGGGTGGGGGGACGGGTCCTGACTGTTGTTTGTGCCTGCTTCCCCCGCGACCCGACCTCGGATAAGCGGTAGAAGATGGATGGATGGATGTTTCATCAGCAAATTTCAAAAGATGCCTATCACTGTATTTACTTGTAAAGTCATTTGTGTAGAGGATAAACAATAAGAGGGGCAGGACATACCCCTGTGGGGATTTTGTGGATGAGAGCTGCTTCTGGGAGAAAGCACCCTTACCTGTCTGCAGACAACAGGTTAAAAGATCCAACACTCCTCTCACTAACCCAGATAGAAACCCCACTGGAGCTTGTTAACTAAAAGATGTGGCTGGATTGTTTTGAAAGCTGGTGAGAAATCTATGAACAAAAGTCTGGCGTGAGTTTTTGTTCCCTCCAGGTGCCTAAACAAATAATGGAGCGGAGTGGTGGTTGCATCATCCCCCTGCCTGATATGCAAAATGGTCAAGCTGGCCCTGAACCTCTTTTGTTTGACAAATTTCTCAAACTCTTCATACCGACTTAAGTCTATACTACAGACAGCAAATTATTCAGCCCCATGGTGACTTGATTTTAGCCACTGGTACTATAACGGACTCCTTCCATGGCTCAAGAACCTTGTGGAAAGATTAAATAGGTAAGAAAAATGCCATCTCCTCTGTTCTTACACTGATTCTCCATCTTTCTGGAACAGAGTAAATCTAGACTCGGATTGTATATCTTATTTTATTGCTTTAAAATCAAGGCATAAGCTCCGTAATAAACTGAAGCTTTTTTAGCCTCTTTAAGTGATTTTCTCACGGCTTGTCCTTAATGCCTTGTGTTCTCTTCACATTGTGGATGTGGAAAATATCTTGCAATTTTTGTTGTTAATTTCACTTGTTTGCAAGATTTTAGACTCTGGTAGATTTAATAAAATTTGGCAGAAACGGGAGATTTTTCTTTTGAGGTTTACTGCATTTTTGTAGCCATAGGCTCTGACTGCAGTTGCCTACTGCATTTGTCCTTATACCACTCCCCTCACTGACCCAGAAGCCCCAGCAGCCACAGGAATGGATTGGCTGACATTACCGTGATCCCTTGCATCAAAAACGACCTGCCCACGGGCAAATATGATTGGTTAAAACACAGCATCCATAGCTGTTTTCCATGAGGAAGAATAGAAGCCCACAGCAATGCAACAGTAGAGCAGGGTTCATAATACATATTTATACCTGCAGTCTGTGGACCATTTATACTTTTATGCTTTTCATTTATGTACTGCTTCTTATCTACTCACCCCTGGCTGTGTTCCTCATTTATGTGGATAGATTTGTCTTTGTGTATTTGTACTATTATCATATTTATTTATTTATTTTTGCTGCCAACCTTGTGAAGAAAACCTCTAGGGAATTAATGATACAAGCAGGTGGCAAAGAGACAAAGTGACATCTTTAATAAGAAACTTTTGAAAGACTTCCTTTAGCCTTTTTTCCCCCACTGTCAATTCTGCGTCTTAGCTTTTGGCATTGAAACTCAGATTAGATAGAAGTAATACTGCCATAGGCAACACTTTCCTTGGGCTCAGACAATGTTTGCTTTTTATTATTAGCCATTCATTGTCTTTGGTAATGAACAAAATTGCGACACTACCCCAGAAAAGTATTTTGATGATCATTATAAGGCTGATGATTATGTAAAATTGAAATGGAGGTTTGTTAAAATTTTTGGCTCAATACCCATTTCAGCTTAAGATAAACTTTTGTCCCTTTCTAGAATAAAGCTGCTATCGAAGCCAAGGGTCATTATTGTTCATTTTTTTTTGTAAAAATTGTATTCACACAGACAAAAGAGCTGCAATTTGCTGTTGAATCACAACCTTTAAATGAGTCCTCTCTGGATATCTAATTGGCAAGAGGTGAAAATTTATGAACAGTGCATCAATTGATTAAATTGGATCTTCATGTACTGTCAAGCAATAATGCTTCCTTTCCGTTGCCAGGAGAATGACGAAGGCACAGACGGTGATTTACGGTGCTTTAACTTTTGACTGACACCAAATCTTCTATGGCTGAACAATGTGTTAATGGCAATGGAAATCTTTGCAGATACAATTGCCTGCTGCCATTTTGCACCTAGGCCTCTTATGCTTTTGTGGAGAAGTCACAAAATTGCTATGCTATTATGGAACTATTCCCCTCCTCCGCTCATCATCTCTTCTTGAATAATGTTGCCTCAGGAGTGAGATAAGGAGGAAGTGGGTAGATACTGTTTTTATTTTTTATTTCAAGATATTTTGAAAAAAATAGATTTTTAATCTGAGTTCCTTGTATGTTTTTGTAGATGAACCAAAGGCTTCTGGACTCAATCACATGACTCTGATTTAATAGTTTTTTTTTTTACCTTTATAATAACCATCAATAAAAATCTTCTCCTTCTCTTCATTAAATCTTTTTTTTTTGTTTATTTTTGGGCTCTTTCCAAACAAACATACATCATCATCATCTTTTCTGACCTTTTTCTTTTTAAACTGGTTTTTGTTCTCCTCTTACTGGATTTCAGTGTCTGTTTCCTACTCACCTCTCCTCTTAACCAAGCTCTCTTTCCCTCTCCCTCTTTTCTCTACCCAAGGGAGGAGTGGGGGGTCTGATGAACATGGAGAGCAATGAACAAATCAGACTATTGATCCCTCAAGTGTCCCTTGCTCAGCCCCTCTGATTGTCAGCAGAAAACAAAGTGTTTATCAAGCGAACCCCCTCCCCCCCAACACCATCCTTCTCTGCTTCACTATCCTTCTCACTTGATAATGGAGAAGCTCTTCCTGAGACCTGTCCACCCAGCTGAAACTTGTGTCTTTCAATAACATTTATTTAAATGTTCTACCTGTCAAGGTTCCTAATGTTTGTTTATTTTTAATCTAGAGTGCTCTTTCTGAACCTGTCTTTTACTTCAGCCAATTTTAACATTTTTTTTTCTGCTTCACTCAAAGAGAAAGCTTATTTCTGATGATGCACTGCAGCAAAGCAGAACCACAAGGAAGAGACTGACAGAGTGAAGTGTTTATCCATCATCTGCTGTCTATAGGGCTTAAATTAGGCCTAAATTTTGTAGGGAACGATTGCATTATAGGTTCTTTTGAAAGGCTTGAATTTGATTGAAATGGAAAGCAGTGCCTCCTTGCTCTGAAAATACATCAGTGCTGATTAGATTATGAAGAACTGCAGTGGTGGAAGTGAGTGTTTAGCGGTGGCAGATATGAGGGTGAAATGCAAGCAAAAGATTTTGTGCTGACACTGAAGTGGGCAGAAGGGAGCGTAAGTGATGTTTGTGGATAGAGAGAACAAACAAAAGAAATTCCTGGATCTGGAGATCTCTCTTGCTCTGGCTGAGGTAACCTCATATTGATAAGGTATTAGTTGGAGTCAGAGGTTCTGTAGCAGAGCAGCAAGCTTTTACGTTGACGGACAAAACGGATCCATGCCAGTCCTAGCCGCAGGGCTCCCAGGCCTTGCATAATCAATCATCCATTAATGGAGTAAGTGGCTGTGGAAGGATATTAAATGTTAATTGCTGTAAGGTATTGATAACACCCATTGATCTACTAGATAATTGCAATCAGTGAAAACAAAGATACATTATATGAGACTCGGGCCACTTTACCAGAAGCCAGAGCTAATTATAAAAAATGAACATATGTATGACTGAAATGTTATTTTTTTGTTATTGTTTTCATCTCCTGTTTGTGTGTCCACCAGGAAATAGTTTAAATATACCAACGATAACTTTTAAGCTTTCTCCCCAAAGAATGAATGGATTAAACTAACCAGAGAGTTTGGTTGGAAAATTTTATTTTGTTTTTCTTTAATGAAGAAACTAAGTCAGAGTTTGATCAATGCTTTTTTTTTTATGTAACATTTATGCTTTATGCTTTTTTCAGCAGAACACAGATGAATTGCACAACATTTCTAATGTACAAGAATAATCAAAATATACAAAGCAAGTAGATGACTTTTTATACATATATGTAAAAGAAAGCATATATCTGAAGTTAAGGAGCAGCTTCCAATTGTGATGATTCTAAAATAACAGTGTTTGCTACAAAACAGTTATTAAATAACCATAAATAACTTGTTAGCAAAAAAAGAAAACAACAGAATAATTGTCATTTTAGGTTAACCCCTCGGTGAAGTGTAGGGTCAATTGAAGGGTTAAATGAATAAACAACTACCTGTTATCCGAGCGAGAAAGTCAAGACTTTTGTCTGTGTTTGTGTGTTCTTACTAATCCATGTCATGTGGGCTGTATATGTTAATGCTTTTACAACAGCTATTCATATGCTTACATGTATGTATGATAAGGAAGAGTAGGGTTTGTAGAGTATTGCAGCAACTCCCAGGCCACCTGAGAGAAATTGGCAGGCCCAGGCGAGGCCCTGTCTCTGAATGCCTGTTGAATAATGCATGGCCTCAGAGCAGTTGGGCCCTCTAATACCACACCGCTCTGAGACACTCCTCCTTAGATCAATAACACTTAGAAGCAGCTTTATAATGAAGGAGACACTAAAATTCCATCATCAGATAATTAGTTGAACTCTACCTTTTATCCCCACCCCTCCTTTTCCATTTTTCTCTGGCCATGGTGCAATCGCTGGCACATCATTTGTTAACAGGGAGTGATATGGATACATGATTTTCCTTTTGATGGAGACTTTCTTGAGGTTTGATGAGGAAATTTGTCAAGGCAGATTGCCATCACTGAAAACGAGAATTTAAGAAAGCTGGATTCCTCTGAGTTTTCTGCAAGTGAGAGAAAATACGGGAAGAGAGAAACGGGCATAGACTGTGTGAGAAAGCTGCAAGTATCCACTCCCTGACGTTTGCTTCTTATTTGACACACACTTACCCCTCTTCCTTGCTATTACAGAGCCTGGGGGCACATTTTTTTACCACCTCCCACTAAACCATGGTATATTATCAAAAACCTTTCACTTGGCTATGAATGGCGTTGCTGTAAAGGCTCGTAAGTCAACTTTGATAGTAGGTCCAGCAGTCAGATGAAGGTTTGGAGGATGTGTTAGTTTATTTACACACTCATGTTCACACACATTATGCTTATACGGTCCACTTCTCTGCCTCCATCCTGAACAATCTGTGTGAATACTGACTGAAATCCGCAGACTGGAGCACTCTGTGGTCTAGTCCATTGGGAGGTCAAGGGTCGGGAAGTGATAATGCAGTGTACATATACTGGCACGGGATATGGAATTCATTAGGGGTCCATTATAGCCATTGAGTGACACCACTCTGCTGGAGCTGGAAGACAGCGGAAGATGTGTGTTTCATCCTAAATTGCCTCTGGTGTCTTTGGTATAGTGATTTTTAAATGTAGGATCCTCCAACAAGGATATTTAGGAAAAAATTAAAAGGGTTGCTTCGTATTAACATTAACAAGCTTTGAAAACATCTTGTCGGCAAGCAGCAAATCATGAATGAGCTCCTTATGAATGGACTGCCTCTGTGTAATAACAAAGATGAATCACAAGTTGTGCCCAGCCACATCCCAGCTCGTCTTTTACTTCTCAGTCCTAAAGGACACAAAATACTCTCTTTATTCTCTTCAATAATATTTGAACTCCACTCATACTTACAGTGAGCATCTGCAAAATACACTGCTGTCATCTGAAAGTCACACTATTTATTAGACAAATAATGATGGGAGAATGCAGTGGTTTCAGCTTTTTTCTGTTTATTGGTGAGAGACGATGGGAGTCATAAAGTCATAGAGGGCTGCATGGTTCTACAGGGCATCTATTATTTTCATTTCTTGAGCTGAGGTCAAGTTATCTTCAAGGCTGCTCTGTCTGTAAAGAATAATAGCATAATTAACTGGCAAGAAGATTTGGCCCTGGGGATAGACTCTGCTGCTCCATTAGAATAAGCTGGAGTCTTGGTCCTGGCTGTAATTAGGTCTCCGTGGGTTCTAATTGTCCTGCAATTTGACTTTAAAGGGTGGCAGTCTGGTGGACAGAGATGTTCAGTGGGAAAAGGTCTAAGAAATGTTTCACTTTCCCATAAAGAAAGAAGTCCACTCTTACCTGAAGAGTTCCTGTGCAGATGAATATTCAGAAATGTCACTCATTGTTGCTTAAATGCCAAAAAAGGGGAAAAAATAACTGAAAAACAAAACACATGTACGTTTATTTAGAAATGCAGTTCAAATGTTATGATAACACTTGATTACATCTGATAGCTTTTATAAACTCTGTTTGTTCTGGTCTTTTATAAAATGTCAGTTGTGCACATAAAAGATACTGACAGATGCAGACTGATGGTCAGGTCTACTGCAGCTGTGTTCTCATTCATGCAACGTTGTTTTTCCTCATTAAGGTACTTTTAGATGATCTGTTATTTTTTCATAAGTTATTATATGAAATTAAGGGAAGTTTCTCTCCAGTGCATGGGAAAGCAAACTTGTTCCCAGAGCATTTACAAATGAATCAACATCCAAACATCACAAAACATTGAATATTATCATAAGGTAGAAAGTGCAAATCTAATTAAGTTTGTTATGGAGATGTACTGACAGCTTAGTAGACTGTAAAATAGCTTTCCTTGCTTGTAGGGATCTTATTGGCTTTGTGAACCTGTTTACTGAATATGAATTAAGGGAAACAAAATTCTAATTTTTTAAATTTAATTTTCTGTATTGCAGAGGATATATTTAATTAGGCATATTTAAAATTAAACCTGCAGTTTATTGCAAAGTTTATAAGCCTATAGGGCTTTTTTTTTTATTTGTATGGCAAAAAGGGACCTTATGTCAGTGATTAACCTTACAGATATACCAGTAATATTTGATAAAATATTGTTTGCACACCGCATGTTATAGTAGAATATGTTTTTTTTTTTTACTTTTAAGGAGTTGAACTGCTCAGTAACTCCATTGTTGTCTGTTAGGTTTCCATCAGCCTGCGTCACATGAAATCACCTTATCTGGTTCTTGCAGCATCATGCCTTTAACACAGACGTATGTGTGTCTGTAATAGTCTGGTAAAGCATTGGAAAGCCAACATTGTCATAGCTGACAAGTTGTAGCTCCTCAACTCAAAGCTCTAACTGAGCTCACATTGAGAAAGATGGGAGTTCATATTAGTTTTCCACATGGCTGCTTGTACTGTGCCATACAGGTTACAGCAGAGGGCTCTGCTTCATTTCTGTTTCTGATTTATTTGAATTTTCATCACCTCAATTGATCGAGACCCTTTACTCAAGGGACAAAGATACAGACTAAATGACTATTGACTACCAAGAGTTTGAAACATGCGTTTAAAAGACCACCAGGGCAATTGATGAGGCTGTTTTAAAAATGTATCTGCAGAATCAATGAAGAATGAGGAAGTCCAAAGCCACAGACTGCTAGCGAATATTTTGCTCTATATTTGATGTTAAAACTCCTTTGTAGAACTGATATTCTTTCTTTTCTTTCTTTTGTTTCATACTGATTTTGTGCCAACCTCTGCTGGTGCAATGCAGTAAACCAAAGGGAGGCAGTGTAGCTGTGAGTGTGTGTGTGTGTGTGTGAGAGTGTGTGTGAGAGAGAGAGAAAGAAGGGGATTGTGAGGAGTTGTAGCAGAGGCATCGACAAGCATCTGTGGGTTTACAGTTTCCATAAATCCCACAAACAGATGCAAATGCTTCACATCACCACAAGTATTTTTGATCTAAAAATGCAAAGATGAACATTTTGAAATATTAAAAATGTTTTTCCTGGGTAAATAATGATTCTTCAGATGCCAGACATTTAAAGGGTATAAATTAAACTTTTTTATAGCATTCACTATGTTTGTGCTTGCTATTAATTTTTTGTGATCATGTATTTATCTCCATGATGAGCCAAAGACACATGGTTAATTAGGATTTTATGTACCAAAGACACACACATTAAATAAATGGATTGTAACTTCCTCAAACAAACTTGACCTTGTTGGTATGAATTTAAAATTCTGCATTCAGTCTGTAATTTGTAATTTGTTATATTTGTATAACAGGATTTGATAATGATTTTTTATACTCCTTTTTCCCCTTCTAAAGACATTTCATTGTGATTCTTTTACATGAATTTGAATTAGAAGCTTGTTTGAGTTGTGGAGCAATCCGATTTGCTGTCATCCCCAGCTGTCTGGTAGCTAGCTGTACAGTTTGATGATTGTGTTTGCTTTGGGATTTTACTTCCTCATTTCATGACTGGCTGGACTTTATGGAGATGATGATGAAAGGTGCGCAAGTCCACACCATCTCGTATATCATGTCCTCTTTGCACACTCACTAGGTCTCTGACTGTCTCTCTCTTTCTGTTTTATCTCGTCCACATAAAATGGCATTCCTTCCAACTAATGCTCACGTCAGGATTATTAGTGTGTAATGGACAGCTTTTGATGTATTTCATAATTCACTGGTAGAATGTGTATGTTTATAGACTGAAGAACACAGTTCCAGTCAAATTGGAGGATCTTTTGTAAAAGGTGTCGAGTAACTTTCAGGATTTGAAAGCAGAAAATCCAAGAGGCTGGAATGATGATGGGTCTTGAGAGGAATGGACTTGGTTTTTGTTCTTGTGTCTTTATTGACACACAAGAAAATAATGGAAAATGTATGGTGTTGGAAGTATTTTTGAAGCACTTTGAAGTAATATTGATAGTGTTGTTTGTAAGTCAAAAGCTGAGTATATGAAATGACTATTTGCAATGTGAGCAGGAAAGACGTTTATTTCTGCTTTGTGATCAGTGCTATGGACCTGTTTAATTATTGTTGTAATTGAGGAGGCCTTGTATCCAAATCTCTCTGACTTAAAATCAATATTGTTTGAGTAAAGGTTAAAAAATACTTCCTCATGTGATATGAGAGTGGTTAAACAGCCTGCTGCTTGAATTCTTTTGAGAGGAGTATCAAGCTCAATGATTGGAATGTAAAATCCAGGTCAAGGGGACTTTGGAGAGACAATTAGGGGACAAAGGGAAGTATTGAAAGCACTCGAGGGTGGCTAGAAGTGAGTTAGAAAGCTCATAGGTCATCATCAGTAAAATAATTTATTTTTTTTTGTACACAAGTGTGTGCCCATCCTACATGTGCATGAATACTTGCTTATATGTGTATATTTTTTTTTATGAAATCTTGTCAGTAAACCAAACATGTCTTAGTGACAAATGACATTGTAAACATTGAACCAAGCCAAAACAACCCCCTGAGGACTAACCATGTTTGGATGAGATCAGCAGAAAAGACCCTTATCATGGTTTCACGGGCTTCCCCGTTGCATGGGGATGGTACATGCCTTGCATCCTAATGGCATAATCTATTCTTCATTAAGCTTAACGCAGCAGTTAACACACCCCGAGATAGCATCACGCAGTGCCATCACAGCAGCACAAATGAGGGCTGGGTGGGACTGATAAAGCTTCAAAATGCAATAAAGGCGGGAAAAATCTGTAACGACGCCTCAGAATGTCAGCAGCATCCATGCCCATGGCCTCCATTAACAGCCAATCTCATTAAGAACAGTGAAATGTTCATTTTAAAGGAGAGTTCTCCATATTTCTCATGACTGTATAACTCTGAGAATTCGGATGTTTAGAGGGCCTGTCATGAGGTGCCATGTGTTCCCTTGTGGATGGTGCCATCTGGCCTGGTTTATAGCAGGCTGCTAAGGCCGCAGCAAGGGCTCAAGCAGCTGATGTTTAACTGGCACTGGCTTGAACCCTAAAGCAGGACGAGTGTGTGTGTGTGGGCAGTAGTACTCCCACACCTACAGTCTGTTAAGTTGCAGTGCCTCTCTCTGTAGCAGATGTGGCAGTCTGAATGCTAGCCAATTACAGAAAATACATGACTTCAAGGCAGATGAATATGTGCTTAGTTGTAGAAACACCTACGTTGTGCCAACATGAAACCTCATGACTGTAGTAGAAATAAATAATGAAATTAAAAGAGCATTTAATTGGAACTCCTCATCAATCTGTCACCCATCTCAAGTGAAAGAGGCTTTTTGGAAAAAAAAGGTTGGAAAAATGGGAGCCATTTAGGTTCTAGACAGAATGAATAATGGATTATGGAGTAGAAGGAAAAGAAAATGGCAGGAAATAGACAGTGATTGACAGTGAAGAGTATGGGGGGTGCTGATCAAAATTCATAAACCAACATCTGCATGTAAGCATGTTCATATGTGTGTGTAGGTAGGTAGGTAGGTAGGTAGGTAGGTAGGTAGGTAGGTAGGTAATTGCATGCAATAATAAATCTTAAGATGGCCTGCGCATCAAACAAAATTAAAAAGTCTGTTTTGAAAAGTTGAATTATTTTTTGTGATGTTTCTTGGTCACAAGGTTATGTGCAGAAAGGTAAAAAGATTACCACCAACTGTCAACACTTTATGCCATCACATGCTGTTAGTTAACATTGTGTAATTTGAATGATGTTACACATAATTTAATTTGTTTTTGTTTAAAAACTATGTTAAACATACTGTCAAATATTAATTCAATATAATACCATGGTATTGTTTATGCAAAACTTCAGAAATAAATTGGCACCTATTAATATTTTAAATGAGGGTCACATCTATGATAAATGGCCTAAAATCCTAAAATTTCAACCATACTAATAAAATGTTCTGTAATTAATTATGGCAGTTTGGTGTTTTCAGTGGTTCTTGTTTTGTGACAACAAAAGTCTCTTCTTTAAACCAAGATGTTGCCAACTCTAATGTATAGTACTTGAAATTAAACAGGTTTGTTTGTTTTTCTTTCTTTCCATCTTTTTGCTTCATACTCAGATTGCAACATATTGGTGTTTAGCAGATGGACATTTTACCTGTTTAATCTTGATAACTCTGGCTGCTAGTGAAGGATGCTCTAGCATTTATGATTTTTTTTTTTACTCAAAATACACCTGAAAGCTTTCCTTGACCGCTAATGTAGTGTTAGGCTACACAAATTCAGCCCCAAACCCAACATATAAGCTGTTGCTGCCATTCCAATTTTACTCAAAAGCTCTAAGTAACGTTGTTTTTTCCAATTACATTTACATTACACAGAAACTTTTAGTGGTTTACTATATTTTGCCCCCACTATGTATAATAAGGAATATTGCCAAAACAAAATACAGAATCATCTCCTATCATGGTATAATTGAAATGAATGTTTTTCTGTATATATCCGAGATTAGCCATTTTATGTTCCCACAGTGTTAAATGTACATCACACCATTTAAGCAGAAGTTGCACCTAAGCTTACAAATGGGGGGCTCAAGTCTTGTTCTTGAGATCTACCATCAACCACTTGAATAAAATAGTCGTTGCAGGATAGTAGGCTTACATCTTAAGGACCAAACTTGGGCACCCCTGACTTAGAAAATGAACAGTTAATGCTATTCCTTAGTAGAGGCAATACTGTTTCCAGTTTATTAATGGACATCTGAAGCAACTAAAGTGAACATGCATGCACAATTTCTTTTAATAAGCTGGTTACAAGCATTACTCTCAAACCACTGCAGCCTTTGTACACTTAAAATAAAGAGGAAACAATTTCATCAGTTTGAAGGAACATGGACATGGATTGGGGGGAAAACACAATTAAAAAAGCAAATATATTTTATTGTTTTAAAAGCATAACTGGTTTAGCTTCCCCTATCCTTTAATCTATTGTAACTATTATAGTGCATATTGAATTTACAAGGAGGGTCTCTAAAGGAGACCATATTATTCAACTAAGAAAAAATGTCATTTGAAAGGTGGCTTTTTTGGTTATGTCACATTATCAGGAGAGCAAGCACAGAGGTATGTGGACCCAGAGGCAAACAGGAGGAAGACGGAAATCAGGAACAATGGGATCTATTGTTACAGAGGATGAGAACCAACTTAGGACTGTTAATGATCCACACAGAAAACAGAAAACCAGGAATATAAATGCATAAGACAGACAAACACAGGTTAGTTGAGTGAACTTAATAAAACCAGGTGAAACCAATAAAACAGAACACAAGAAAGCCAAATGGAAACGCATAAAACCAAAACACGAAATGCCAAAATATAACTGGATACCTAAACGAATCCAACTCAAACCATAACAGCTTCACAAGAGTGTAAAAACATCCCAACAAACATTATGATGATCAACACATTTTTTTTATGTTCAGATCCCCTCAGCATCATGGCTGCAGCTAGAAACTATGTCCATAAAATAATTCACAGGATAGGTCATAAAAGAAAGTTTTGGCACAGTTCAACACTGACTGGGAACAAATCCCACTTACTGCTGGCAATGCAGACCAAGCTCTAACAGCGGTCTTACAGGGACCAGACAGCTCATACATGGGGGTCCTGGTACCCCATTCTCCTCCACAGGATTTTTTGAGGGACACGGTTAAGAGTCTTCTCCATGTCCACAAAATGCATGTAGACTGGTTGGGCAAACTGCCATGCCCCCTCCAGGATCCTGAAGAGGGTATAGATGACATCTAGCACATACACACAGGACAAAGCATTGATTAAGCCCAAACACACTCACATAGCAAAAATCTGTGGATGGTACCAACAGAAACCTCCATTTATTTATGTCTTAGGTAGGTTTAGCTCAAAATTTGGCAGAATTTTACTTGATGACCTAAGCATTTGATATTTATCCAACATCAGCTAGAATGCGCCGCATTTATGTGAAATCTATGACCAGAAAAAAACTGTAGTGCTCAGTTACATTATATTTTATTTCATAGTATCTTTAAAACCTCAACACAAAAGAAACTCAAACATCAACAGCTGCTGCCGACCGAGCTGCAGGCTCCGTAGCCACATCTGGTTACCTTGGCAACGTAGTATTACGACTGATAATAAATAGTCCACTACTGCTCTCTGTGAAAAACTTACAATTTTAATGGTTAAAAAAGCATTAATGTATTAGTAATTTATTGAATATTGATTTCTCTTGCACGTGACCCTGATATAAGCAGGATAATATTTTTTGACATGTCCATTTGAAGAAATTAGTGGACTTTACAGAAGCAACTGCACCTCTGTGTCGTCAATTAATTTCTGATTATGGACATTACATAAGTAGTTTGATTTAAACTGTTGACTGCATAATCTGCTGGTAGCGCTGGGTTCCCAGTCCTCTCATCTCATTGCTGCAATCCATTTGTTTTGCCACACGACACCAGGAATCTGTAAAACGACGCGCTGTTCCGTAAGCCTTGCCTATTTACCGACTACACCTGCATGCGGAGCATGAAATCACCATTTTGACCAGGAAGAACACCCCTCACACACTACAATCTGACCTGTTTTAAGTGGTCCGAGACTGGAATGCTTCAACATGGTGGAAAACAAAAATCATTGACTCAGTGATCTTGGCTGCATGCCATTGATAGAGCTGGTCCATAACCAAAATGAAAACCACAACTTTTACTCAAACTAGGGTTTGACTCTCTACAGACCCTTCTCTTAAGGACGCTTGAATAAACTTTTCTGGGAAAGCTGATGAGTGTAGTTAGAGAACACCCTCCAATCCCCTTGTTAAAGAGGGGAAACACCACCCCAGACGCACTGTCTCCAATGACCACACAATGCTGCAGAGGCGTGTCAGCCAGGTCCTTAAGGCCACAGCTCTGACTTGCCACCTAAACAATAGAAACATAGTCCACTCGGACTTATATTCTCTGCCTTATTCAGGACATAGTTGAAGCTTTGGCGGGGAGTTGAAGCTTTCTCTGACTTGGGACTCGGCCAACCATTCCCAGCAGATCCTCACAACACGTTTGGGCTTACCTGACCTGACCAGCATACTCCCCCACCAACTGAGCCAACTCACATTTAAACTGAGTGGTATTAAATCATGCCAATGAGTATGCCCACCCAAACCTTTTAGAGTGGAACTTGACCGGGCCCCATGGGCAAGTGCATAGCCACCAGACTCACCTTTTTGCCACACCTCCAAGACTGGTTCCAGAGGGGGGGCCTGGTGACCCGCCTCTGGGTAAAGGAATAGTAATAGTTAAAGCCTATTAAGTATAAATAGTATATTAAATATACAGTTTATAACAAGTGCAGAAGTAGAGGTTTGTTATGACCAAACATGTTGCTGCTTTACTGCTCATGTTACCCTGTTTGGGCTGACTCTTCATCAGAAGCATAATCTGACCGCTCTGTGTGTCATTCAGCTGTTTTCAGTAAATCTGAGGAACCTGACAAATCCGCCAGGTTGACTTTGCCATCTAATAGTCTCTGCGTGAGAACATAAAAGCTTTCTCATCTCTGCTGTTTTGACTCGTTTTCTGATTTCCTTCTTAATTTATCTTCCGTTTGTCTCTTCTCTGATAACTTTAAACTGGTTTGTCTCAGCTGGTGGATCTGCAATAGAAAACAGCTGCTCAATGCCACATCACAGCTGTGAGATAACGTTTCTGAGGTAGAGCGCAGACAAAACAGTTTAACAATGTGAGAGCAGGGAGAGAAACGACAAAGCATAATTTTTTTATATTTATTCTTAATTGTGTACAGGAGGCTCTTAGAACACTTAATAATTGATGTATACTAGTAGAAACTTTGACCATGTCAGAGCCCTTGTGTTGCGAGAGGGAATAAACAGCAGTTCCTATTTCCACTTGTTTTTGTTTATGTGGCTTTTTCTTTTTTTCTTTATAGTATTTGTACATGCAGTGCATTTGGACCTTTTGACAATGTACATGTTTGACAGACAATTATTTAAATATAACAACAAAGCACAAAAACAAACATTGATAATTAAAATCAGCCCAGTAGCTTTTAGTAGCTGACAGAAGGATGGCTAAATGTGGGCAAAAATGTGTCTTCTTTGATGGAAGTAACAATAAAACTCCTTATTGCTCCTCTTCCTGAATAATAGGAATTCTATCATCATAGTGTTGTGAATGTACTTGTGGCGCATTATAGAGACAACCATTTCAATCATTTTTCAGCTGAATGTTTAGTATTGACTTTCAATATTTATAGATGCTTGTTTTACCCTGATTACTATGACTGAGCCAACTTAAACACTGAAAAGCTGATAAATCTTTTGCCCTTTATTGTGAATAATTTCCACTGGAGCGGTTTGCATTTAAGTTATTTGTTCAAATACACCCTGATATAGGTTGAGCAAGTACTAATCACTCTTGATCTGATCCCATTTACTCAGCATAGCAGAGGGAGACTCCATCATGGTGTCATGTTTTCATCCAGCATCACTTTCATTGATTAATGTAATTACAGATGCAGCATCTCACCCATAAATGAGTTTAAGATTGACACTCCAGTTTATTAGGCTTCATGCTGGAAACTATGGACTGGTGGAGTGTAATTAAAGCTCTCGCCTTAGCAAGCAATGACACGCACCAAGCACCCTGCTGTTGTGCTGAGAGTAGCATTATGTTTCATGTGATTGTGATTTTAATCGTTATTCGTTAGGGGTGGCTAAAGATTTACCTTGTCGAATCACAGAAAGCCCAACCCTATATTTTCCTGGAGGGCTAAACTTTTTGTAAAGCAACACTTTTTTTTTTTTTTTTTTACTTTTTGCTCCTTAAAATTAAGCCAAGAATGTCTAATGAATCTGCAATCTACAGCATAACATAAGAAAGATGGATAGGAACGGACAATTACAAATAAATCTAACTCGTTTACAATACACTTATCTAGTTTCTTTAATAACGGATTCAAAACTTGGTAATAATCTGTGTACTCTGTATACTTCTAGGCCTTTTGGCAAATTGAGACATAAAAAAGAAGCAAACAAAATTTTGCCATGCTCTTTTGACACTGTAACATTGAAATTACCAGGGTTTTCAGCCTCTCCTGATGTTCCTCTATCCTCCTAATCCTCACTAAATTACATATTGTTTTTCAAATCAGAGGATCTATTAAATATTTAACCTGTCTGCACCAGAGGTGTTCATTTTATATGCACTGTTCTTTTTTAACATTACCAACATTGTGAGACAGACACTTCAGTTTGTAAGTGTTTTAGATAATACCTTTTATCTTATTGTATCAAATATTATTGATGTTTTTACATTTTTGCTGCCTCTTGGCCAGGACTCCATTGAAAAAGAGGTTTTTAATCTCAATGGGACCTTCCTGGTTAAATAAAGGAATAAATAAATAAATTGTGGAACAGATGATGAGGAAATAGTCTGTAAAGGTGCTTTGTATCAATGCTGAAACCCAAACGGTTCTAAGGGGTTTCTGTGGAAGCTGCACAGGAGCTGCTAGTAGAGGTTATGAAGGGAAAACGGATATTTTTATTCTTGCCGCTTTGCAGTTGTCTCAACCACATTCACACTGCCCTCATGTGTGAAGCATCATGTGTGTGTGGGAAGAATATGTATTATGTCATGACAATCTACACAATTTACTCTGAGGCTAAAACAACTGGTCAAAGTCAGCACAGATCATATTTTGTTTCCAGTTGAGACCTGCTGCAGGGTTTTACCTCCTATCCTCCAGCTGTTGGAGCTCATTTATTCATTTATTTTGCTGTCTAGACTGCATTGAATTTAACAAGTTTATTATTCAATTGAAACTTCTATTTAACTTTACACATTATTGAAATGTAACTAATCTGTGTGATCAGCTAATCACTGATAGCTCAGCTACTCTGTGGAATCATTCTTCTATCAGCAATCTGAAAATGCAGATGTGTACAAGATAACATTTCACAACAAATGTATTTTCCTTCATTGTATAACTTACAATAGGGTAATTAGCTGAGAGTTAAATCCAGGGGCTTATTTGAGGAATTTGTTAATACTTCTAATTTACATATTAATAAAAGTGTAAAGGTTCAATTTGGGCTGGAGGGACTTAAGCCCTGACCTCAGGCCCTGTTTCCATGCAAAATGAAATAATTGTTTCTTATGTATTTGAAGGAAAAAAAACATTTACACCGCAGCATAATAATATTCCTGCAGATGAAATGTAAATGGGGCTATGGGCCCACTCATGTCTTTGCCAAATCTTTATAAACACAACAGAAGTACTGCATGCTAACCACTATTTACCTGGAACCTGTAACAAAACAACTAGCTGAACTTGATGTGATGCTTCACCAGAACAAAGGAATTAAAAAACATGCAACTGCACAATAATGACGTGGAGATCTGTCATTGTTGTTGTGCTTTTTGCGAGTTAAACAGTCTGAGGCTTAAGGCAAGGCAAGTTTATTTGTATAGCACCTTTCATGTACAGGACAATTCAAAGTGCTTTACATGGAAACAATAAAAG
>JBAMIG010000025.1:13211097-13223430 GCA_037177335.1 Kiunga ballochi
TGCATGTCTTTGGACTGTGGGAGGAAGCCGGAGTACCCGGAGAGAACCCACGCTGACACGGGGAGAACATGCAAACTGTCAAAAAGGTCACTGTTCTGACCTCCCCAGCACCAACTGCGCCACTGTGCAGCCCTAAAATATGTTTGGATTCCAGTGATAATATTTTATTCCAAAGTGTAATATTATAGAGACGGGTTAAAATGCAGTGTTTAAGCATTCTTGGTAAGTTTAATGAATTTTGCCAGCACATAGCCTAAATATGGAGTTTGATCATTGTGCAGGGCAGTCAGGTAAGTAAGACAATAAATTTTACAATTTCCATGTACATTTATACACAATGTCCTAGGGTGTAATGGCTCAAATAATATCCTGCGGCATGAATGAAAACAAGACTTGGATGAAAAGTTTTCATCCAAGTCAGGCACAAAAAGTACTGGTGGGAAGTTTGAGCAACTTGAGTGTGGATGAGAAACTACATCAAAGAATGCATTATTTATTTATTTTTCTACATTTGGCCAGTTGATTTGAATTATTGATGTAGGCTAGTAGAAACTTTATACAATCAGAACACTTCCGTTGCGAGAGTAAATATGCAGTTTTCTTCTTGCTGTTGTTTTTTATGTAAAGCGTGTTTGCATCTGTTGGCCACCGTAAACACTTTTGTGGAAAAACGGCAGACTTCCAAGTATGGAACTCATAAACACACACTTTTCTCTACTCTTTCACCATAGTACAAGACAGGGAACAGGAAAACACGCACATAAAAACAAACAAAAAACTTTGCTTTCTTGTTGTGAAAATGAGGAGCTGGACAACAATTGACTGACGAGCATGAACTGCACACCTACTGTTTTCACCATCATGCTTCATTTCTTTTTTTCATACATTATCTTTAAAATAATTTAGATTTTTTTTCTTTCAAACTGTGGGGTAATTAATTAAATTAAGTAGCCCATTTTTTTTATCCCAGTATTAAATTTAGTTGATTTTCAACTTCAATCACATTTGGATTAGAATATGTTTGCGGTAGGGGTTGAGGTGAACTTGTTCAGCTTGTATGTATGTACCGATTAAAATGTTGATTTAAACTTTTGTTTTATAAAGCCCTTTTGCTGCCACAGGCAACACAAAGTGCATCACATGATAAAATCAATAAATTAAAAACGCACAAAAAGATATTGCAATGTTGCCGCCCAGGTGGGGGCAATGGCCATGCCACTAATCTGACATAAAGGCAGCACCCCAGCATGGAGGATCCCCATCAGTAAAGATGGAGAAAAAATTAGATCCTGTTAATAAGAACAAACATGAGCAAAAGTAATAAAAGTAAAACAGTGACACTAAAACTGTTTTTCTACATCTTTGTATACATAAGTTGTAATTGATTGCAGAGTCTGATTTAATACCAGTCAGCTGCATTTCAGCACCAATTGCTGACAGTTTTTTTTCTAACATGCTGCAATCAGGGCCTAAAAAAATGTATATGGTCAGAATCACACAAACTAATACACAAATACAGCTACTTCTGCAGACATACACATTTTTCAACTGACAAGCTGCTTGATTGCATAGACACTGCTCAGTAATTACAGGCTTTAACAATATGCCTGATGCCGTCTGCCCCTCAGACTCCCTCGATCCACCTCCATTTGTCCGAAAAGCTGCTGACCCTATGGCTTCCATGTAAATGGCCACTGAAAAGGGTCATTCCGTCTTATTGGCATACTCTGGACATTATGCCATGTGAGTATTAGGGATCACAGTTCCTGCAGTAATGACTACTGTTGTGGATCACAGCTTTGGTAAATGATCCCTGCCTCGGTCAAGGATAGTGTCCGACTCGCTGCCAGGGTCACTCGGTCTGTCAGCCAAACCCTTGAGGCTGTTTTGCATCTATGAATGCATTCATTCATTTCATTTGTTCATTTATAGATGGAAAAAATAATTAGACTTCTCACTTTCTCCTGCCAACCTGCAAACAGCACTGAGAGCCTGGATCACAGCCTCTGGTCTCTGATTTGGAAGGTGACAGATGGAGGCCACACATGGATAACCATTCTGCATTTCATTATCACATATGCAGACTCGGCAAAGAGATGCATACAAAACATTATGTATAAAGTGTCATTTTATAAGCTGTAATAATCAAAGATGCATAAATTTGATGCAGTAAGATATGCTGGATTCATGAAAGTATACATTGTATAAACAATTAATATAAAAAGCCGTTTTGCAGAGATATGCAGTCACACCGTAGGGAAGCAAAATTAATTGGTACCTTGCCATCTGCTGACTTTCTGAGATATGCCAAAGGCTTTGCTCTTAGATTGAACATTTGGTTCACAGAAGAGATACCACCTAAAATATGCATTTACTCACTTGAGTTTTTATCTGTACCTGGACTGCTTCCTGTCCATTTAGACAGTAAACTGTCTGTGCCAAATAAATTGCACAAAAATCCTGAATTTGTTGCCTAATAAAAAAAAAACTGTTATCATTAGTTAAAAATTTGTGGCAGAATAGCTGCAATCATGTCTGACAAAAATGGACATACCCCTACTTCTCTATCTCACTTACAAGATTGTGGTCAACCGGACCCCAACTTGACCTCCATAAAACTGAACTCAGCAAACTGCTTGCTAATAAATACTTTGGTGTCTTCTCATAGCAGATTCTCAGTTACTCTGATCATTATTATTCTACATAATTAAACAATGTGCAACTGGACCACTTGTCTCTGACTTAACACCCAAATTTATTCACTAGAAAGCTTAGAGATGTAAAAAAAATATATCTGGGGAAATAAAATGTAAAATAGATGGAAACAAGAGAGTACAATTTTATTTTTAATAAATTTATAACAAATGTCTCTCTCTCTCTCTCTATATATATATATATATCTATATATATATATATATATATATACAAACAAAAAAAAAAAAAAAGTAAATAAATACATGAAAAAAAACTGAATAAATGAAAATACCTGCAATAATCTGACGAGCTGTGCAGGGTGTACCTGCCTCTCATCGGCCTAATTACTGGAACATTTTCTAAACTCTTGCAACCCTGAATTGGACTATGCTGTATTGGAAATGAATTAATGAATAAATAAATGTAAATAAAAGGATAAATAGAATAACTAAAAAAAATAAGAGGCCAGAAGTGTTTTGATGTGAAATAAAATGCAAACCAGGGGTCAAGGCAGGATTAATAAATTTCTGAATGCAAGGCATCGTATCTGACTATATGCTCACTTTTTGATGCTTGAAACTCTAAATGTTTATATACATTTTTTAACTTTCACTTGTTATTTTTTGATTAAGGTCCTGTCCTTTGTAAAATATTTTTCTCTTCAAATTATTGTCACTTTTGCACCTTTCCTAAGCTTTTGCAGG
The DNA here is from genome assembly GCA_037177335.1 of Kiunga ballochi. Lineage (NCBI taxonomy): Eukaryota > Metazoa > Chordata > Actinopteri > Atheriniformes > Pseudomugilidae > Kiunga > Kiunga ballochi. The sequence continues at coordinate 13,214,496 of JBAMIG010000025.1, forward strand.
CAGCTCAAAGAAAAAAGCATTTCTTCAGATATCTTATTTTCCACGTGATTAATACAAAATCTTGGGGAACTTTTAAGGGATTTCTGCATGAATTCATTGATATTATTTCTTGTATGTGCTGTAATGACCTGATGTTTTTTGTGCTTTGACAGCTGATGGAACAGATTTCACAATTTTAGAAGCATGTCTTATAGTTATAAATGTAAAACATTGCATTTCACTCTATTCTGTTCTGAGAAGAATAGTCTGTGAGATCTGAATTAGGAATGCTCAGTGGTCCCAGAAACAAGGTTACATTTCAAGTTGTACCTTTACTAATTCCTTCACATTTCTAGTGGGGGTAGAATTTAGATGATGCTGGTGAAAGAGCATAATCTCCTCTATTTAATTGTTTTCCCATTTTTACATTATTTTCATGGAACACGTGCATCTTGAGTCTCCGCTCAGATTGAATGTGGTGAATGTAATTCCCTGACTGTGTCCCTGGGGCGCTGCATAGGTGCTGGTAACTCAACTTAACTTTAGCTTTGATGCCTAAGGCCATGACAGGATCTTTGCAACCCATGCTCCTCTTAATCCCTCTGGAATGACACAACCCCCTGAGCTGAGTCCCCAGCTTGCCACACAAAGCATTCTGGTTTTTTTTTTTTTTTTTTTTTACTGCATTTGCATTTATTTGATTGAGTTTGTGTCTTGTTGTCTCTGAGTATGATTGTTTTTTTCTTTGTTGAATTACCTACAGTGCTTACATTTCTTTAAATAAAGTTGGGCAAATTATTCACCATGGCAACAAAACAAGCCTATTGGTGACTTCACACCTTCCTCTGGTGTCAACGTTTCCAGTTCCCACTGATTTAATACATTTATTAACATTTATGATAAATGCATTTTTTAGGATATTTAATTTCACAAGCAGAATTATAGTAGTTTGTTTTGACATTACTTTAGTCATTTGCCATAAATGGTAAGTTTGTTACACACTGAATACAGGTTTATAGCTGCAGCTTTTAGCTGTGATTTGAAGCAAATTTTCTTTTAATCTAAGGCTATGTCCCAGCAATGTGGTGGCCTCACAGCAAGAAGGTTTCCGGGTCGAGCCTCGGTGTGAGCGGGGCTCCAACCGGAAACGTTTCTGTGTGGAGTTTGCGTGTTCTCTCTGTGTTAGCGTGGGTTCTCCCTGGCTTCTCTCCAGGTACTCCGGCTTCCTCCCACAGCACAAAGACATGCACCTTGGGGATAAGCTGATTGAAGACTCTAAATTACTCATAGGAGTGTGTGTGTGTGTGTGTGTGTGTGTGTGTGGTTGTTTGTCTCTCTGTGTTTGCCCTGTGATGAACTGGCGACCTCTCCAGGGTGTACCCCACCTCTCGCCCGTTGACAGCTGGGATTGGCTCCAGCCCTTCCCCGACCCCATTAGGGACAAAGTGGTAGAATGGTAGAATGGATGGATGGATGCGACCTGCATCTGATTTTTTTCATAACAGTCTGAACGACACAGACTCTTTTTAAATGCAACCCAAGCCACTTGGATGTATGTTCCTAAATCTGATATCTGATCTTTTACCAAGCAACTTCAGTCTGGTCACATTAATCCAACTTACACATCACAAAAGTACAAAAAGGTTCAGCTCGTCATTCAAAAACATCTATAAACTTCTTTTCTGTAAGGGTGCTCACATCTTTGTCTAAACACTCCTGGCCACATGTTTATGTGTATTGATCACTGCTCCACAAAATGCCGTTCGGCTCTCGTCTTTTGTGATCTCCTTTAAAATGATGCCATTTAAAATGTGCTGGCTGTGGTTGAACAATAACTTTAATGTATCAAGATATGCTTCTCTGTTTCATCTAGGTTTACTTTCATAAACACAAAGACATCCCACACATCCTCACTGTCAGTCACATTGTTGTGTTTTCTACACTGAACCCTTTTGGCCTTAACAGGAAATCACAAATGAGTCACATTTCATTAGAAGTGTGAATGGGCTCAAAATGCCTTATGCCTTACAATCTGAATGTAGTCTAAATGATGGGAATTTTACTATTTGAAAATAACTTACAAACATTCTCCATCAGACACTCATTTTTTAACTATCTCCATGAATCTGCTTGGACATAGTAAATAATAGGCATGGGAGTTGGAAACTATGTTCCACTTAAGAAGTGGTTACAAATTGCCTAGAACAGCAGAACTAAACATCTGAGCTTATTTTTTTCACTGTGGAGGCTGGTACCTGAAAATGACCTCCATTGTGATACTCCTGTGTATTTTACATTGTTGTAAAACAGGTATGATGGGGAGAGGATAAAAGTCCTAAGTGTGCATACCTTTAGCAAATGGAGATGATAACATTGTACCTCTAATAACTGTAAAATAATTATTACCATTAAGGTGGGAAATTTGCAACGTTCTCCAACATTTTGGTAACGAGATGGAAGAATGCTGTGTCTGATGGTGTGTGTACATTCAGTAAATATGCCTCTGCATTGCTTCCCAAATGAGCAGCACATCTGTCATTAAGTATCCTTTGTAACATGTATGACCACCATATTTTTGTCCTATTTTTAGTTGACATGTCGAAATGACTGTGATAAGAAAAAAAAACTTGGTGCATTTATCTCCTCATTTAAAATCCAGGTTCAGAATTGATTAGGAATGTATTGCAAATTATCTCAATGAGAAAAATCAATATTGGTATTGTCAGTAGAAATCACATCAATTTCCATTCTAACTGAAGAATGTGAGAAGAGATGCAAATTCCCACGTTTGTTTTTTAAGTGTACTTACACACAGTACAAGTATATACACTACTAATACACTTATACACTTATGCACATACTCATGTGTATACTATGTATAAATATACAGTTTATTTTATTTATTATGATTTTAAAAAGAAACAAAAAAAATCCAAATGACGAATGTTACGAATATGTCACGTGAAACTGGATAAAACAGTAAGGTTGTCCTCATTTAAGTACCACAGACATGCTAGTTTAACTAAGATAAACTAGATAGTGATATTGATTAAGGGCTTAAACCTAAACACTTACTTGTAGGTGAGCTGGGTGACATGTAAAAAGCAATTGTATGTGTGTTTTTAGTAAACTGTATTTATGGTTAATCCTCATTCTCTTTGTTAATTTAATAATTTGTTTATTTGGTAAATCTGCTTATAGTACTACTACACAGGAAGTGATGTTCTAACCTGGTTTTAAGGAATTTACAAGTTTAATCACCTCTTTTGAAAGAAAAACAAGGTTTTATCAGGTCTGAAAGCGCGTTTAGTTTAAGATCTGCAGTCTTTGTTTTTTAAATTGTTGTTATGGAAGCGAATATGGGATAGCTAGGTCAGATGATAAAAAGGTATAAAGATGGAAAATACCAAAGAGGCTCACAAGGCAATTATACCAAGATTAGGAAGTGATTTGAGATGTGAGAGGCTTTGTACTTGAATGCTTATGAAGATAGACCACTCTCACCCGCTCCCACTCACTCTTCTACATCCAAATTCAAAACCTGGTAATTTACTTTGGCATATAAAGACAGAGCTGGCCGGTGACCAAAGGTCTTTTCAGACATGTTGCAACACAGAAGCTAGCCAGCCACAAATACAGATAATCTAACAGTGGGGACTTGAAAGTGTTCAGTCCTATTATGTGCTGCAAACTCTTCCTTATAAACCTGTGTATTACAACTATGATTATCTCGAGCCCTCACTGGACTGCCTCTGAGGTGCTGTTTTGACATTTAGGGGAAATAATCTGAAGTTAAGATGCATTTTGAGGCAAATGATACAGAATTGTCATAATAGCAGTCCATACCTAGTGGAAGAAGCAGCAGAAGAAAAAAGTATTTTTATGACAATTCCAAAATATGATAATGGCTAACAGAAAAACTGCCATCCATGCAGTGGATTGATAAATAAGTGTGAAGAGGTAAGCAGTTTGTACCATACCCAAGTCACTATTAAAGGTCCTATATTATGCTATTTTTGTCATTTCACAGTGTGTCCTATGAACATTTATAATAATAAGATGCATTTTGCAACATGCTTCATACTATAGGTTGTCATTGTTTTAAGGTACACATCAGTAGAAAGTTTTTTAAAAAGGTATATTTTGCATAATATAGACCCTTTTAATAAACTATATATATATATATATATATATATATGAGAAAGAATGAATGAATGAGGCACAAAACTTTTCAAATGCAGTTTAAAGTTCTTGAAACAAATAGAAATGATCATTTTAAAGCCATGTTTCATTAATAAATTATTTATCTATAAGATCAGTAATTATTTTTCTAACTTTGCCTAAGTTACTCACAGCGTCACCATCCTAGTCTCTCCTATGGTATCTTCAATTTTCCTCATTCCGAAATGAATACGGTCCATATTCCAACCTTTCACCATAAAATGTTTCATAATCTGATATAGGCCTAATATCTTTCAGTTTTTACAATAAACACATTACACAATAAGTTGATATAGTCTTGATTTTTAATTTGGATGACAGCTCTACACTTTAGTGCATTAGGTTTGCTCAAAAGGATGGATGAAGATGCAAGTATGGCAGATTACCCATGTTTTCCTTAAAAACTGCCATCATGACACCAAGAGCCTGTCTAAAATAAACTGGCCCCTAGGAAAAGATGGACATAAATTGATTGCATAGGCACATTAAACAAGAATTAGAACGTGGTTGAGGTTGTAGAGAAAAGACAGGCTGCACAGTGCACATTGCAGAACCTAGATTAGATATTAAGCAATAATTTAAGTGTTGACCATTTACTTTTAAAATTAAATAGTCATACCTTAAGCACAGTAGCCCAGAGATGTCAAGTCATCGAGGCAACCTTCGAGGCTTGTTCCTACTAATTAATAAAGGGTTAATAAAAAAGATTTAATATTGCTTGGCACGTTTTCCCCCCTGTTGACCACCTTTTAAATTTGCTCTTTAAATAAGCATGAGTGCTCTCAGTTGAAATTTAATTGTCATTACTTCCTGCCACTTCCATAGATCTACACCCATGACTTAGTAAAATAAATAGAGAGTATGCATACTCATCAAACTCCTAAACCCAAAGTATTGCAGGAAAATTACCATAATCTATTATTTACACCGCAATTATACATGGACATTTGTTAGTATGTATTCGTTTACCATTTTGATTTCATTTATCCACAGACTGTGCAATGAGATTATTTTAAGTAGACACTTTTACTATGGACGTTTACCGATTATGTTTATTATAATGACCACTTGAAGAGCTGAGTATCAGAACTTCATTGCATTCAATTCAATTCACCTTCTTTTGTATTGCATCACTTCACAACAGTGTTATCTCAGGGGACTTTACAGACACCTCAATCTGAGCCAGTTCATAATAAATAGCCTTACTAAGGAAAACCAACAGATTGTATTGAATCCTGACACCGATCCAATTCCCCATCCTGAGCATCCATGATACGACAGTGGAAAGGAAAACTCCCTTTTGAAGGAAAAACGTTCAGCAGAACTGACTCAGGGAGAACAGCCAGCTGCCCACACTGGTTGGAAAGGAGAGGACAGGAAATATGGATCAACATGCACTTCAACTTTTATTCAGGAAGATAACAAATATGTTAATGATGTCAGTACTATCATATATGTATACATTGTGGAAAAGGAGAAGAGAAATATAAAGGAAGTGCTCAGTGCATCATGGGATGTCCCTATAGTTGCTTATTGTATTCTGTTTTAAAGGAGCAAAATTGTCTAGTTTTGTATGCATTCAAGCTGTCACTCTGTCAACAAATTCATCAACCTGTGTCTGAGTAGAGCTCGGATGGATGGTGGTGTTGGAAATACTGATGGATTTCTTACATTTGGTCACATCAGACAAGCATCAACAATAATGAATTTTCTTCTCAGCTATTGTGTAGTCAGGTAAAGTAAATTAGAAAGTTAAGAAATGATGACATATGAAGAGAAAGTGTTAGTTCTTCATCAACAATGCCATGCGTCAGAACAAGATCAAGAGTACAATGATAAGGAGTAGATCTGTAGACATGTTAAAAGCCAAGAGAATTTAATATAGAGATAAAAGGAGAATTTAAGCTGTCTTTTATATGAATTACAAAGTCGCTCAGTACAATGAGCTTATCAGTATTCAGGGGAATGGAAGAAATAATAAGTAAGCTTAGGTTTAGGACTAATCTATAGCGCTGATTTAAAGATAGCTGCCACACATCTTCCTCAACCTTTAGTCCTAGAAACAATTCTATAAATAAGTCATTTGTTTTCACAACCTGAACTAGAAATAATAATTTCCTTTACTTATTTCAGTATTAGTTGTTGTAACCACTGTGCAAACATTTCCATTTTTATGTGTTACAATAAAATCTCATTCTCTAAAATATCAGTGGCTTTAATTGTATTTTGCTAGTTTAGTTAGTTTAGTTTAGTTTAGTTTTTGCTTTATTCAAAAGCTCATTTAACCCTGAGACTGGCTGCCATGGCTATCAGAGGATGTCATGTCGAAGTATTTTCAATTGGGATTGAAAAAACTACATTTACATGACTGAATGAATAGTTAGCTTTCAGGATATAAACAAACAAAAAGTACAGTTATACTGTAACCATGCCTGGGACCGCACCACTGTCACTGCAGTGTACATGGCCTTCTACACATTTTGCACATGCACAAACCTAGCACCAACCAGTCTGCACTTCTCAGTACACTGACTGCCTGCTAAGTATCTCCCCCTTCATCATTTCCATTATTTATTCATTTTTTAAGTCCAGAATTTCAGCTTTGTAGATCTGCTTTGAATGTACAACCTTGCTTTTAAAAAGCCTTCCAATTTCAATTCAAGTACTTCCCCGTCTGAAAGAGAAAGAAGTTATGTTAAATGTGTAATTTTCTCTGCTTCAGTCAAATACTCTATTCTATAATGATTTTCCTTGCCCCCCCCATACTGCTTTCTCCTTCCACTGCTTTCTTTCATGTCCCTTATGACCTGAAAACATATTGTTGTCAAAAGACATTTCTCTTATTTTCAGATCAATTATGAACATATGGATATCCAGAAACCAACAGATGCATAGTCATTCAGTTATTGTAAACACGCCAATAATATCAATGATATGAGGTTAAACTGCAGAGGCCACTTTGATTGGCTCTAAACATGTCAATAATGTTTATTTAACAGACTGCAGCCCAGTGTTTTTCCACAGCTCCCTTTCAGTTGTAGATTAAATCAATGTGTTTTGTGTGTTTATGTAATTTGAGAATAAAGTGAGTGGCTTGCCCTCGCTTTTTCAATTTTCACATTGACCTCGCAGAGATCCCCACTAGAATTATAAGGGCAAAACCGAAATGGTAACAACGCTTTAGTCGAGGGGACAAATCTCATTGCACATGGGAAACGAGGTCGTCCATTTACATTCTGTATCCAGCTGCAAAGTCACTGCTCAAAGAAAAGGCTGCCATTACCAGCTCTCAATGGGAGTATCAAGTCAATTCCCACAGTGTACATGTGTAAACACACACACACACACACACACACACTCAGATGAGTTGGAGCTTTGCTTCTCTGACACAGACATGTCCACACTCCCCTCAATCCCTCTGACCTCACCTCAATTAGTGGGAGACATCTTTGTTTTGGTTGCTGTGTCTAATTAGCATGGTTCACCACTGAGCAAGTGCTTGATAAAATTCATTTATCAAAGGCGGCTGGGACAATGCCTCATGTCACACCATTAGGATAAAAATCTCTCTCATCATGTCTGCAGCTCATTTCTTGACTCTGTTCGACAGTTTTGAGCAAGAGATTGAAGGAAGTAGGGAGGGAGGGAAGGGGCAGAGCAGTGCACACAGAGGGAACACCATGTAAAATAGAACGCCTGAGAGACGATGCATTTGGACACTGAGCAAAACAGACAAATCTTGTTAGCTATAGAGACATGAGAAGAAGAGCAAAAAGATTGGAGAAAGATGAGTGATATGGCAGATGGCAGAGGAGAGTTGAATAGTTTGTGAAAGATAAATAAATGAGGGAGGAAAAATGAGAAAAATGACTCCTCACAGGATACTGCAGCCTGTTTCAGTGTCTGCAGATAGTGTGTGTATATGATTTGGCAGCCTGAATCTCTTCCTTTCACAGCCTTCCCAGGAGAATGCAGCCTAATAGGTCCTTTGTATATGCAGACTGCCTATAGAGGCCACTGCTGTAATCTATATGCATCTCATATTCAAAGCATGTTCTACTCTCTAGACAAACACAGACCCTCACATATTTTTAACAGCTTATAAGCTATAAATGTCAATATGGAAAACAATCCTGGAACATCTCCCCTTTTCTCCCTGTTGCCATCTGTTTCTGTTTTGCTCCACCCTTTTAGTAGAATTGTTTATCTAAATTGCTGGAGGATATTGTGAATATTTTTGAAAACATTATCATTTGCTATTTTTCATATGTTGTGCAAATTAATACAAAATTGAGGCAGGGGTAGGTGACAGTGCATAATGATGGAGAGGAACTATCAGACCATCAATCAGAGCAAAGTAGCCCACAATGAAGCTCTGACATTTTTGACCAACTTGATTGATGTGTTTTTGAAGTGCAGGAGGAGAAGGTGTCAAACTTACTTTCTGGCACTGAACAGATAGATCACATGTCACTCTGCAGTGTTCAGTTAGGATCAATGATATGTTTTGCAACAGTCTGTGTGGATATACTTCACCAGCAGGGTGTTCGCAGTTTGGCGAGCATCCCGAGGTTGTCACAATAACTCTGATAACATTTGCCAGTCAGTTATTGTGAACTTTCTGGTGTTCTTTACCAGTTTGAATAGCCCCATAACAGTTGTCACTGTGAATCGTTTTTCACTTTAATAAAATGCACTTCTTCCCAGACTGAAACTTGTGTGGGATAATCTAACA
>JBAMIG010000025.1:13236001-13259256 GCA_037177335.1 Kiunga ballochi
CGGGGGGGCTGGAGCCTATCCCAGCAATCAACGGGCGAGAGGCAGGGTACACCCTGGACGGGACGATGATTTCTTTATGCTGAATGTTATTACTCTTAAGAGTTTCCTGAAAGTATGGCTGGGAAAAAGTAGAGAAGCACAACTTTTCATTTAGACATGTGAACTTAAAGTCTAAAATGCTGTTTCTGACAGAGTGGGACTTTAATGTTTGATTGCAGGTTATTTGTGGGGTGCATCATAATAAGTCTGTTTGCGTTTATGCCTTTAGTATGAGATGTTTTTGCCATTGGGTTGCAAAGAGACTATCAAAGTCAGATGAAAAGGGTTTAACTGATTTGGATATTGCTGGTTTATATATACATATTTGTTCTACTGTTGCCTAATTCCAGAATCAGTTATCATAAGGCCTCTTATTAGATCATGCAGGAAGACACTGTGCTTATATAATGCATTTAACAGGAGACTGCTGTGTTTGTAAAAGTTTAATTGTAAACAAGTCAGAATGTTTCAGATCCAAACATAAGTCTGTTTAGTTCACTTAAGATAAAAAAAAGATCAGAAACAGTCATGAACTGGTTTCATAATAAAGTTTATTCTATATTACAAATAGTATTTTGTTCTTGACTGCAAAATAGGAATGCATTATATTTACATACACAGGTATACAATTAATTATAACAAAGTTAGAGAAGCTCGCCTTATATCCCCCAGGTTTCATTTTATCTTTCGATAACATACTCTTTATCTTTCAAATATGATCTAGTAAAAGTCTTTTCTAGCATGTTTGTGTAACACCTGCTATAACACTGAGCTAGGAGGACAATTTTAGTTCCTACAAAACGTTTGAAGGTGGAAACTTTATCTGTGCTCTCAGCAACAAAAGGTTAATACAAGCAGACAACCTTTGCTGGAGGGGAAGGGACGGGCAAGGGAGTAATGAAAGACAGGATGTTGCACTGGGGGGCAGATTCATGACATACAACGTACTCTTAGTTTGTGTTATTAACTTTGGGTATCCTAGGCACAATGTAGGTTAGCTACACGGAGGAAAGAGTAGTTGCCGATGCTAAATGTGCTTTAGTTGTTTCTTTAAAATACAAAACGGATCCGATATCATCACTTATTAGAAACACATTTGTGTAAATGATTCATTCAGTAAAAAGCAGTAGGTGCTTTGTAAATATGCCCCGCCAGGCTGGAACAGCTGACATGAATCTTTTAATGGACAATGACTTTGATATCCTGCACACACATAATAAAAAGGCTAAGAAAAATCTCACTTGCCAAACTCAGTCTTCAGTGTAATATGCCTCTCCTGCTACATAAATCTGGATAAATCACTAGTACATGTAGTTGCTTCCAGGTGAACATGCTTTTTATGGCAGCTAAAAGGTAAAATAGTTTTCTACAACACAATATTGTCGCTTTTAGTGAAATTTAACCATAAGAACTTTCTACTTCATTATTGGCTTCATTATCGGCTCAGCTGATGGTTTGGGGAGGGATCAAAAAATGGGAACTTCAGTAGTATGTTTTGTGCACCAAACTTAAAGCCACAGTGAAGACATGGCTGCCACCAGACACGTGTGGCCTGTAATGAAGGATGTAGTAAACGGTGTCAAAATCCCTAATAGTTGTAGTATATAAATATCATTGAGCAAGGCAGTTCCATTTCATACCATCCAAATAGGTCAACATGCAAAGGTATATAATATCTGTTTTAATTAGCATCTACCACTTCACAAAACTGTGAGCATGAGATTCTGCAGGGGCTCAACTGGATAAAGGTTCCACCTTAAACGAAAGTTAGTTTTTCTTTTCTAACAATCCTCTTTTTCCATCTTGATTCTTCCAAGCAAAAGAAAGAAAAGAACACATCCACATCATCATTGCAAGGCTTAATTTTTCTCTTTTTTTTAAAATAAGTTTCTTAAATCGTTTACGTTTTACATGCGCTAAAAAGCCAATAAAGAACCCAAGGTGGACCTAGGGCGGTCTTCACACATTCACATCACCACATGGGGCACGTTGTCAAGGCAAAAGAAAGGGCAGAGGTCAAAAGGTACAGAGGGCGCCTCCATCAATCTCAGTCGCTTTCTCCCATGATCGGGGCTCACATCCATCAAATTTTAACTAATGGTAATGTCCATGGTGCTCTCTTTTTGCTCTGCTTCATCAGATTTGTTTTCTTACCTTTTTCTTTGAGGCTTGGAGAATTCCATCCCCTGCCGCCACTGAGGACAACTACACTAATACAGAAAAGAGCGCCTCCACAGTTTCGCACTCGAGTTGGGGTTTTGCTGTATTCAACTAGCTACCATTTCCAACTCTTGTGCAAAACGAATAAGAAACTGGTATGTCAGGAGCTGGACAAAAGGGTAAATGGTGTGCCGAGAGCCGGAGAGATCAGGGACGATGGAAAGAGAGAAAGATCAGATCACGTCGCCCACAGAGCCTCTCACCTCGACACACTGAGGTCAGAAAAATTACACAGGCTTCTTAAAGTTCCAGTCACAATATCTTTTGTATTAGAAGTGGTTGTCATATACATAGTCCTTTTTTGTCAGTTCCTCAGTGGCACTTTATAAATACATTTTGACCATTTAAAATTTCAAGCTCCTTTGGTTTTTGGCTGACCAGCTATGTCCATCTCATTTGATTTCTCTACACAAAAGTCTTTTAATAAGAACATCCTGGGAAAAAGGTGCTACTATCACAAACAACAGAGCCCCTTCAGGTAGCAATCAGCCATGTCTGGCTATACTGTATTAAATCATTCTTCTTATTTTTACCCAGTACATTTAAGCCAGTTCTTCCCATTACTTCTACCAGGGTTGGTGTAGATATCTGGACAGTCATGGTCTTGAGCAGCTGCTGCTTCTTTGTGTAACTGTGCATGTGTGTGCTTTGAAAGACCATCGCAGTGGCGACACAAGATTGGAAGAAACAGCTGACTGGTACTACTTTGTACTATTAGTCTGAAAACTGTCTTGCAGAGTTGTTTGTGTGCTTTTGTAGAGGATCCATCTTGGGTGGGGCTCCAGGGTTTCATCTCATAGCTTTATTTAGCAGTAGCCACATAAGCCAAATGGAAGCAGAAATCATGAGCATTTTCTTGAATGTGCGCTGGGCAGGTAAAAATGTGTGAATGTTGCAACAGGCTAAACTGTATAGTTTTATTTTTTCCATATTTCAGTAAAGGAAAAGTTCAAAGGAGCATTAATTCTTCCCTACCCCATCAGTCTTTTTCTTAAATACAACTCCAGCTACATTGTAAGAACAAAAGAACATTCTAGGTTTGCCTGGACTGAGCCCAGATTTCATGGATATGTATGTTTTGCTTGCAGGTACAGTGTAAACTTGGCAAACCATTCTTGCATTCATTTTCTCCAGAGGTGTTCATTTGGCTTGCAGTCAGTTGATACTTCCATATGTTGACAATAACTACAATAAACTGAACTCTAGAGATGGTTTTATCTCAACTATCCTATCCTGAAAAGTTCAGCTAAATGGACCCAACATTGGTTTTTTCAAAGAATTACTATCAGTGTAGATTTTTGAAGGCAACATAAAAAGTATTCCCCCCTTTTCTTTTCCAGCAGGGGGGTGTGAAGTATGCCAATATGGCCAGCTTTCAGGAAATCCCCCCTTGTAGCTCTCCCTGTGGTGAAGCTGAAAGATGCCCCACACTGCTCTATGGGAGACACCAACCACAGCCACCCTTTACAAATATTCAGGCAAACTAGTCTATGCAGCAGAGTGGATGAAGAAACCAAAATATTTCTCAGGGAGGAGTAGGAAGCAGAAAAAAGGTTGAGGAAGAAGTCATCTCTTAAAAGCGGAGGGAGGAAGTCACATGATGAAAAAGATGGGGACAGGTCTTCGCTCAGGCACAGCTCGGTTTCTGACGGGGTCTCTTCCCAGTGCACCCTGGGAAGTGCGGTTCTCAGCTTTCCAGACTCATGAAGGCCACCACCTGCTCCAGTTTGAAGGCCAGCCTTTGTTTTCTTGCTGAATCATCCTGCTCCAACGCACACACAATCTGCCAACAAGTAAACAGACACACCTTATAAAACATGTACAGTTTTAACTGTATAAAAACATCTAGGAGTATCTTTTGTGTTAGACAAAGGAAGTAAGAAGTGTTTATAATTTAAATGGTTAAATGCTTTTTCAGTGGAAGCTTTAAACATTGTCAGGCTATAGATGAATCATGTAGCTGTTTTATGTGTTGTCTTTTATCACTGCAGCAGTGAGTCTTGATTACATCATGTTTTCTAACACCTAATGATAGTCAGTGGCTCAGTAACTGAGTAGGGTATCCTGCCCTATGACCTAAAACTTATTCTGTTTTTATGTTGATGTAAAGTAGGATTCACCTTACAATCCATACTTGAATACAAAACACAAAGTTGTTAAAGAAACTTCCTTATGCTATACTGACTGGATTATTTTTTGGTCCCAATGCTACATCAGGGGGAAGGAACTGTTTTACGGAACAGATGTTACAGCTGTCAAGTCAAGTTTATTTATAAAGCACGTTTAAAACAACAGTAGTAGCTGTAGTAGCATGGGGGAGTGTAGGAACGTTGTGGAAGCTTTTAAAGTATAAATGATAGACAAAAATAAAGAGCTGGTGGTTGAATCTGGTATATAAAACACCTGGCCCAGCAGTCTACAAACACTTTATTTCAGGCTACCTCACTTCAGGAACAGGTTTTATATTGTAATTTTTCACCAGTGGCCAAATGCACATCATAATATGAAGAAAAAATCTGCGTTCCCTGAATGCAGATTTCACCACTGTTTGGGCAGAAAATTGTCAAAAATTTGCCCATTGCATTTGGTTTTAAAGGTCTATAATGCCGTGCACACAAAATGTCTTTCAAGTTTATTTCCAGGAGTTGGCTAGATTATCAAGTGTCAATTTTACTGAAGACGAGCAGCGGCTACATCTTTGCAGTGACTTCCATGTCTAGTTCGGTATTTCACTCTCATCAATGACTGGTTTGTCTGAAGTGGTTGATTGTTGAAATCTGCTATGTTATCTCAGATTGGATGTGCTGACAACTCATTGCAGTTTCTCCTGCAGGGCCTGTGTTTATATGTAAGCTCGTAAAAGAGTTTGAGATTGGTATACTAATTGATTTTGGAAAATATTATTGAACACAATTACTAAAAGCACCATAGTATAACACAACCTTGTACAGCCTAGCTCAAGTGTTTCTGTTTGATCATACATATGCTAATATATTAGTATGTAGTTTTCTTAAGTTTGTTTTGATTTCTCACTTACTGCTTTTGGTCTATAGTCCACATATACTTTGATATTTAACTCAGACCAGGATGGATTAGTAACATGTGACTCCTTTTCAGTCTGGGTGTACAGCAGAGATGAGCACTGTTCTACTGTAACATACACATATTGGACTTGTGAAGCAATGGTGAATGTAGCGTTTTACTTCTTTTGCGTGAAGAAGAACCAAACTCACAATATTTATCAGTGATCATGGTGTAAATGCACTTTCAAAAGTGAATAATGCTGGGCACAGCAGTGACAGGAAGATATATATATCTTGGCACATGTCCTATTTATGCACAAAATCAGGCTTTCTGTGGTTGCGTTTGAATGGGATGGGCCACTGGCAACACCGCTTAAGAACAGTGATACATGCTTTCATCTAAAAAGTCGCTAGAGGGTTCTGATTAAAGTATAAGTCAAAACGTATATACAGGACTGTCTCAGAAAATTTGAATATTGTGAATTTCCTGTAATGCAATTAAAAAACATGAAATGCCATACATTCTGGATTCAGTACAAATCAACTGAAATATTGCATGTTTTTTAACTGCATTACAGGAAATAAAGAACTTTTTCACAATATTCAAATTTTCTGAGACAGTCCTGTATATATAAATTGCATATCAGACAAATCTGTAGCATAAATGATGATGATATCACGCACCTCCTCAGTGTATTTTCCCACATAAGAATAGATCTCACTGAGAGAGCTCATTGTATTGAACTCATTCATGTGCATCCGCGACTGTTCTGCCAAATAGGCGTTCATGTCCTGGTCACTGATTACAGGCATCTTGTTAATATCCGAGTAGTACCTGTTGAAAGACAAGAAGAGGATAAACTTACAAAATTAGCTTTTCTTGCATTCAGTCACATGTTTCATGGTAAAGTGACAGAAATTATGTCATCATAGTTACAGAGAGGCCTTCAAGTTCAACATCAGAAATACACAATGTGCATGCAGCACTGAAGGACAGGCAATCATTCACTGTCAGTAACAGCTGTGTTTCTCAGATTAACTATGTTAATTTCAGCTGCTTATTTACAAATTAAATTCCTACCACCGCTTGAAGACAGACCCAATGTATAGCTGAATAATTTTAGGAGTGTTGGTAAAATAAACAAAAGAAAAGACAGGTGGGTGTTGATCGCAAAGGTCAAACACATATCAACATCTGCTCAGTGATGGCTGTAACAGGATGGTCCAAGCAGGACACCAGGTGTGCTCAATATCCAAGGGGATATATGATGCTTTTAACATGTCAATCATGAATTTGTATGTATAAAGTAGAACAGCAATGCTTTAGTCTGAATTCCTGCTTATTCTCGCTCCAGACACATCTTATAACCCTGTTCTGAGATGCGTCTTGTTTGGTGCCGTCTTTTAAATGTGAATGAGGCCTGTCATGTCCCGCTCTGCTCCAGGTCACTGGAAGTTAAACTTTACAGTGTTCAGCCATGTTTGTAGCTTGATGGCAGCAATTAGCTAGTCTCCCAGCAGAAACATTTTTTAAGTTTACTATAATAGATTAAAAAAAAGTTAGTGAAAAATATGACCAAAAGGAAAATAAACATAAATGCACAGCATCAGGAGGAAATAAAATGAAGCTTTCTACATTCCCATACACTTAAGTACATGTTTTTGTGCAATTTTAAGGGCTAAAGTAGCTTTTGCATGATATGTACAGGCCTGTTTTTTGCCACAATTACTACCATAAAGCTATGCATGTAGCTTTCTTGAACTTTCTGGGTAGCATGAGGTAATATTTATTGGAAATGCTTTGGGCATGGCCTTATCAGAAGCAAATAAAAAGTTGCGTGACAAAGTAAGGCTGAAAATGATTTTTTATGTGGATTTGGAAGAAGAAGATTAGCTCTGAGACATATTTAATCTTAGTCCTCTTCCTGATGTGTTATTTCGGAAATCAAAGTGGACACATTTATTCTGGGGATTTTTTGGTTGATAAATGCAGTACTACTACAAAGTAAAACACTGATTAGTATACACACAAATGTAAAAAAGCTATTCCTGTTAATTAGTGCTGAGCCTTCACTATACCTCGCAACCAGTTATCTTCAGATGTAAACCGATTGATTTTGCCTATCCTACATTTCTCTGCTCAATCACTGCTTTTTGATGTGCTGTAAATGTAGTGACTGAACTACTTTACAGTACCACAGTGTCTCCATTGTTAGCAAAAAAAAAAAACTAATACTTGAATTTTAACAAATTAATGTTTTCTGCACCTCTGCACTGTCCCAACACACTGACTCTGTAATGTAGCTCTCATGCCCTGGGCACTGTCATCCATCCCCACTGAGATGTAATTTGGATGGGATTTCACAGCTCATAGATCAGTGGTACAGTCGCATTCCATTTGTTAGCCTGAAACATGGCTAATGCAGGTTTCCCCCTATTCATTTATCTAGTGATTGGTGTGTTTCTATGGACAGCTTACCTCTCTACCCAGCTCTTGTAACTGGGAATGTCCTTGGCATAAAGCAGCTTGTTGGAGGGCGAGTCTTTCCCAAGGCGATGTTCTGAGGTGGAGCAGGAGTCCATAAAGGTCTGGGCCACTACAGACAGGCAGGCATCTGTGATACTACTCTTGTGGATGTCAAACACAAACTGTGGGTTCTTGATCACATTCACCCAGAATCGCAGAGGTAGGCTGCACAAAGTTGGAACAGGAGAACACAACCGTTAAGTCACAAGCCAACAAATCAAATTTTATTTATAAAATTTTTTTAAGACTGAAAAAATCAGTCATTTGCATGATAAAAGCACAATTCTTCAATCACCTGAGTATATAACATAATTTTGACATCTACACCTGACCCTACTCTAGCTCTCACACACAGCAGATATCCTCCACATAACTAAATGTTTACCACCAGTTTCTGTCTTTTGAAGTTATTATAATTATTAATATCTGAATGGAAATCATGCTTTCAATTTTTGAAACACTAATAATTAGTTAATGAACTGATCTAATTCGGCTCAGTCAGTGCTTAACTAGCCATTCAAACAGAGGAACAAAAAGCATAAAGTAAAGTAATTATTTTTGTCCAGTTGAACTGCTCTGATATTAGTCTCTAATCACCATTTGCCTCAGTCAGTCAATAGGCATGTAGATATTACGTACCATAGGGAACAAGGATTTGTTCCCTATGCAAAGCTAGTACACCGGCTCAACTAGTGCTGTGTGTGTGCAATTCAATAAAGCCTTTATCTTAAAAACCAGGTGGTGACTGGCTTTCCTCCCCAACAGTGGTTCTCACTGAGGACTGCATGGTGACACAGTTCATATTACCTTGTTTGTGCAAGTGGGTCTATTTTGTGCCTGTCCAGAATAATAGATGTATACAAATCTGTTTATTTGCTGGGCTTGCTTCTGCCAAAATGAACAAATATAGGGTCATCTTTACCTGTGTACTACACAGTAAGGGGCTTAGGTGGTATAAAGAAACCGCTGAGTGTTCTTTTGATTTACATGATTTTTTAGCTATATATTTTAGCTGATGTGGCAAAATTCAACCAGAGAACAGAATGTATTCTAATGTACACAAAGGTTTTAGCATGTGGCCCAAAAGTAGAAGAAGGGGAAATAAAGAAAAAACAAAACATTGTAATCCGTCACCACTGGTGCTCACCAACTACACACCAATTCCATCACAACAACCCACAAAGCAATTCAGGTCTACAATGTAACAAAAGAGGATTTGGACCTGGGAAGGAAAACTCTGCATTATTATTTCAATATTAATCTTAGCAAAGAATCTAGTGGGATTAGATGCCGAGATCAAAGGGATATTAGTGCCACTGCTGTGCTGCCTTGATTGTTGGTAATCTGCTGTTTGAATGGAGCATATTAGTGGCCACAAAGATAACATTTTCTGCTCAATTTATTTGACTTGTGTTGAAAATGGCCAAATTTATATTTTATATTATCCATTGAAATTTGTCCAACTCGTGCTGAGCAATTTTTTAAAACATGAATGTTGGACGTGATCAGCTATTATGTTCAGGGATTATGGTAAATATCATCTGCCAAGATCAAGGGTATCTCTTCTGGTCAAAGAGCCCTACTGGCCAGTGCTGACAAAAGACTGCTTATATATAACTACAATGTGCAGCCAAATGAAATGTTATACGCACATGCATACACATTTCTTGACTCACAAAGGGAAAACTTTTTACTCTTCATTTAAGGATATTTTTAACCAGAGAAAGCATCATTTCAGAATTCTATAACCTCTGCAAGATGCTAAAAAAACAGTTTATATGTGAAATGATTACTCTTATACAAATATGCACTAGACCACTTGTTTTGAATGCAGTCTGTTTTGAATATCATTTAAATATTCTTGAGGTCCTGGAGTTGTGAGATTTTACCTCAGTGAACCGATTAACCACTGGTCATCAAAAACTAAATGATTTCAAACAGCTCTTTATACAGACCTCAATAATAATAATAAAAATATTTACGTTGCTTCACAGTTCATTACTAATAGAGTAAACTGGATGTCATGACTCCATTTACAATCAAAGCATGGAAGAATTGCAAGATGGAGGATAGGTGGTGATCTGCATCTATCTGCCAGTTTTGTACAGTAATT
The DNA here is from genome assembly GCA_037177335.1 of Kiunga ballochi. Classification (NCBI taxonomy): domain Eukaryota; kingdom Metazoa; phylum Chordata; class Actinopteri; order Atheriniformes; family Pseudomugilidae; genus Kiunga; species Kiunga ballochi. The sequence goes on from JBAMIG010000025.1 coordinate 13,245,924, forward strand.
AAAATTCTGTCTGTCCCATCCATACATGACAAACTGTGGATAGACAGACATGCAAACAGAAAAGAATGAGGATGAGAGCAGATGCCATTAATCCAAAAGACACCATCTGGAGATGCTCCGACAGTCTGTGACTCATGTATGTACACGTAAATATGCATCAGAAGTCAACACAATGCAGAAACGCTGATATTTAAAAGCACAGTTTACACATCATGCAAACAAATTTATGCTTTTCCGTTTTACAGTTTGTGCATGTTATTCAAAATTTGAGATCTAAAGCATTTTCTGCTTTTTTGACATGATGCAATAATCCATTTAAAATAAGCAACACAGAATAAAGATATGCTTGCATAAAAAATAAAGAAATGGATTGAAATCATAGTAAAAAAAAAACAATGCAGGAAAATGCTCACATGAGCTCATAATGATGGAAGGGAAACCCTGAAGTAGAGGTTGTATTGGAGTGGGGGCTCTCACTGCAGTGGCAGGTAATGATGTGTTAGATGTTGGGCATAATGGAACAGGGTCACAGCTTGGAAAGGACACTGGTTTGATTATTCCACATCGTACAATGAGAGCTTTTGTCACAGCTAAGATTGCAGTCTTTTGAATAGACTCAAGATTATGCATATACACTCACACTGACATATCTATGGCATCAGCAACAACAGTGTCTAGTATAAGTATCTTTTGGTCTGAATGTATTATGATAAACTGCTACTTACTCCAGTCCATTAAAAGTAATGTAACAGCAACCCCTTGTCCTTTCAAAAACACCCAGCTCATAATGAAGAGACCAAAATTACATTAAGAAATCCATTTTTTCCTATAACCCTTTCTATTTGTTCTTTAGATCACAATTTTTTTCCTTCCATCTCTGTGGCTTTCTTCTTAACTGATACTACTGGGATGTTGGCAGAAGCTTGAAGGCTAATAAGATATTGGTGTGCTTTTAATTGCCGCTGTGTTTTCTTCTCTCTCTATCCTAGCTCAGACCTGGTTATTTAACCTTAACTAGCATTACAAGGTGAACTCACACAGGTCAATATTGTCTGAATTAATAAGGTGATATTAATTTAGAGGTGTTCTTGTGCACCTGGGAGTGCACGTTTGTCACTATGATAATTTCCATGGTGACTGGCATTTTTTTTGGCCCAGTTATCTATGATAATAGATAGAAATTCTTGGCAGCCAATTGGATTAGCCCCTTGTGGTTGGGTTTAATGAAGATTACACACCCCTATGGTCAATTGATATTAGGAAGGGAAAAGGCTTGTGGTGAAACTTGGCACTGACAAGGAAATGCCAAGTTAAATGTGCCAAAATGTGCTGGCTGTACTGGAGGCCATGAAAGTAGCCACCCTGGGATGCAAATAGTAATAAGTAGGGTCCATATAAGGGACTTTCTTAATTCAATACATTTTTTCTTGGTGTAGGTACATTTCTTAAATATTTGACTCACCAGTTGCTCTTCCATGTATGTCGCACATGTGGGTCGTGGATGTTGTGTTTGTCAGCCTGCTCATCCAAAAAGTCGAACATGTATTTGATGGCCAGTGGCAGAGCACTGCCTCGATGAGCTGTGCTGAAGATGGTCTCGAACAGGTCGTCCACAAACTTCTGTAATGTACCCTGTTAAGCAGAAAGAAGGAAATGCTTGAGTAAATATCTTCTTGTGTCTCTCATTAGACAGGACTAAAATCTCTGTCATCACTTTTAAGTGCTTCATGTTAAAATTTGACCCTTTGTAAAACCTTTAAGTTTAAAGTTTTATTCACTATAATTATCATGCTATATGGTGGTAGCCAAGATGGTTGTTCTGCTTTTATTTTTGGTAAATGTACATATTCATCCAATTTCTTCATTCAAATAATTCAAAGCTAATTATTTTCTAAGGGTTTATTATGGTTCATGTTTAGCAATCAAATAAACTACTCATTGTCCATGGCTGGTCATTATATTGTGCTAAGATCTTGTTTCTTTAGAATAGGATCTGCTAAAGGCACCCAGCTAAGTACGCTTATTATGTAAGTTGTAAACAAATCCTAAAACTAGAGTAGTTATTGTGCTCAAATAGAGCAAATCCTTTCTCTAACCAAGGGTACACATGAGACTTAATCCTTATTTCAGTGTCATTTTTATTTGGCAGGCAGTCTTTAATTCCCCTTGATGCTGATGATGCAGTGATTTATTTTTACAGCAGTTGTTGCATCCCTACAAGACGGTTTTCATTAAAACTAATTTTAAATGCTTCAAAGACTAGAATGATGTGGTTTGGGAGGAATAGCTCTGTATCCTTTTGACATGATATCATTAGGTGTACGGTCTAAGGATGTTACCGAATATTAATCTTGTAAATAATGCACTTCAATCATCTTACCAGAGGGACTACGTCAAATGATGTTACTTTCTATGTCTACCTATGGCAGGGACAGGCTATTCTGATCCTTGAGTGCCACCGTCCAGCCATTTCATTCAAATCAATGTGTAATTAGTAGACTTGTGTGGAATTTGACGCAGAGGTCTGCACAAGTCTCCCAATTAAATGGAATGTGTGTCAGGTGTGATGCACCATCTACCCTGGTAAAATAAGACTTAAAACAAAAGGATTTATTCTTTGACCCACTTGTAGTTTAAACATGTTAAAATAGTAATATATTATGACACACGGGGCCAATTAATAAGATACCCAGTGCCTAATTCATTTTATTAGATACGATTGCCATACACTTGATTTTTGTTCCCCCTGTGTGAGTTTGAGTTTTTCAGTTAAGTTAATTTTGTACGCTCTTTCTGATGTTCATGTGCCAGACTCCTATCTCACAGGCTTGGCCACTAAATCTGCTTGCAGCTTCAATGAAGGAAATTGTTATTTCACAGCTGACTTTTAATAATATCTGAGAACAGGAGGCACATCTCCTAAGCCTCTTTGTGCTGCCGGATTAGCTCCCACGCTGCACCATTGACCCTAATTTGATTTAATGTCTGCAACTTTAAGGAGGAGTAAAAGGGACACACAGACTGAAAGAATCTAATCCTCTCGAAAAGAACAATTTGATGGGATGCAAAGGAGAAAGCGAGAGGTGGAAATGAAACGACAAAGGTTTCCTATCGAAAAAAAGAAGCCATTGAGTGTGGCAGATGAGGTGTGTACAAGGCACTGGCAAATGAAAATCCAATTTGGTTGCAGCGAGTGACCAAATCACAGAATAAGGAGGGGTAGAAGAGAGATGGAGGAGGGAAGGCCATTAGTCTGACAGTCACAGATGTAATTCTTATATGGGCTGCATTCCCAATGGCTTATCACTTTTCCATGAGGAAGGGATCACATATCTTTATCAAGCTGTCATGCTTCCTATTGACAGTCTGGATTATCTGGTGAGGGAATCCCTAATGTTTTGTGTGGATGTATACCTGTGTGTGCTTGCAAGTACTGAACCTGTGCCATTTTACGTCATCCTCTGTCTCAAGGGGTGTTCTAGTTACATTGTCAGGGTTCTCTTGTTCCCTGGAGGCGCTAAAACTGCCAATCCATTCCTGCACTACCTACTTTAGCATTACTGTACCATAAACACAATTTTTCACCTGATGTTTTATTGTATCTGCCTCCATAATCAAATGCAAGGAAAAGAAACTAAACCTTGAGACACACACACTGGTGTTCAAGGTAGAAATGCAAGACTTCTCTGTGCCACTCCACATGTTTAAATATCCCATATCCCCACTTAAACAAGCACTGATAGAACTAATATGCTCAACTTAAGTTGTTTCCTGGGAGAAGCATTTATTGGGTAGATGAAAGCCAAACACAATCAATTGCAGTACCTGCCTACCTAATCATTCCAAGAGAGATGGCCAGCCACTATAGTGTTTATTTCACTAAAACAATTCATTTAAGACGTTGATCTATCAGGAGCAAAAAAGCTACCTTCTTGCAATATGCAACTACATAATGGCAAAAATGAAGCCACTCACAGAACATGTTGGGCGACGTGCATGAGTCATGATGACACCATTCTGCCATGTGAAACAGGAATGGGACACCTCACTTGTCAAATAATTTCCAAATTGTCTGCACATTCCTTCTCATGGAAGGCAGAAGCAAATATGCCCAAGTAGGCTCCTGTTCTTCTGGTCATTCTTAGCATTTAATTAAAATGCCTAGCTATTTCTGATTTATTATATATCAGAGTAAAATATACTGTTTTGCCTCAGCATTTATTCAAAAGTAATAATCTAAGAAATATAAAAGTTATTTGTCGTTCAGTACATTAGCCCATTTTAAATAAGTCATAATGAGTGTTTTAATCATGTAAAGTACTTTGTGTTGCTTGTGGCAGGAAAAGAGCTTTATGAATAAAGTTTAAAGGTAACAATCACCCCTACAGTTAGCTACAACCATCATTAATAATAACTAAGAAAGAAGTAAAGATGCCAACATAGCCAAACGTATGTAAATAATGAATCAGAAGCTAACTTCAAAGACATCAAGCTTCTTCATTTTTTCCATTTATATTTAATAAAAGTAAATGACTTCATCTTATTTCAATGACACCGGACTGCGACACAACTGTGACCAATTCAAATTAGTTCACTTTGAATGAATAAAAAGTTATGTACATACTGTATGTTTGCAGCTATTTACAAACATCTCTGCAGTGTTGTATATCATGTCCAAAATACTCTAGATACAGCAGATCTGGCATGGTACTGGAATACTTTAAGCTGTGATGCTGTTTACGAGGGAAACAAGTTTTCAATTGTCTGCTTGACAGCACAATGCAATCTACAAATTGTTATATCCACCTGCTTCTCCTGCTGCTCCACATTTGTCACATATAAACCTGAGCTGGTGTAGACTACTAAACAATGAGACTGAGTGGATCAAAAACCAAACTGAAATATTCCCGAATTCAAACAATTACAACCTGAACATTTCAGTGTGTAGCTTCTCTCTTTCTTTTACATTCCCTCTACGCCTGTTTCCGTCTGTGTCTGATAATGTTAGTCTTGATGAAAAAAGAGGGACGAGGTCCTTTAGGAGTGGCTTGTGAATTTGCATTCAGCTGTTGGATCAAAGTCACATTTCCCTCCAAACCAAATTAACTGTTTTGTTTTTTTTATCTTAGAGGCTATTGTCGCATGGTACATACAAAGAGTCATTTTATTAGCATATCTTTCTCTTTTTATAGCCTTCAGTAGCTTCCAGGATCTTTTCTTCTTTAAGTTGATGGACTATTGCATCAATAAAATAGGAATGAAAGAAAACAAACATTTTCTTATCTAAAGGGACAGGATAATATATTTTAAAAGAAATGTTTTTGTGAGTTGCTATAGGATGAAAGTTACAGTAACCCTTAGGTTTTTATCTGCAGAACTGGTGAAATTAAAACTTAAAAAAAGATGGCTCACCTTGGTGGCAAGAAGTCGTGTCAGGTATATTTCAGAAACCATTTTGCTGCCACGATCACCTTCCTTCTGGTCTCCATGCTCATGGTTCTTAACCAAGTGCCAGACCTTCACACCACTCTCAAGGTCAGGAGTGATCATGGGAGTGCGAGAGCGCAGGCTGTCTGGACTTCCGGTGTACTTTATCATGTTCTCTGTGAAGAACAATATGTGTTAGTTCATGTAGAGCGAATCTAAATTAAAAGGTCAAAGAGCCACAGTGTAGACTATCTTTCTGCAGTAGTACACCTCCTTTTTAATTTTATTTACATTTTTGGACACAATCCTGTCAAAAACAGAATAGCCTTCTTGGCTTGAGGTTTCCAGTTTAAAGATCTGGAAGATTGGACATGAAACTTTCAGAACGTCTGCATAGTTAATTTTTTATGGCTTCTTCCTCAACTGAAAAGACATGATGACACAAAATTGAACAGGTGTCAGATGAGATGAAATATGTATGGCCCACCCAGAGGCCAGAGTGGCGATGACATTTCCAAACACATAGCTCAATGAATGTTTACACTGTGAAAAAATTGATCAGTGGGTTAGGTTTGAGAAGAGGAGTGAGGTGAGGGGAGTTATTTTTGTGGTTACAGAAATCAATCTGTAAAGCTGGAGGAGAGAATTTGGGAAGAAGAAGGGAAAAAGACAGCTGGGGACAACAGATCCAGAGGAAGTGTGGGTTTGCATTGGACTACAGTATGATCAACTGAAAATGTAGGTCTCTCCTACAGGGAACTTCAGTAAACATAATTTAATCTGGGTAAATTCTGTGGTATCTTTGTTAAGAAACTAGTAAAGAATAATACTAATGTTTATACTTTTGAGTCTGCGATTGGATACATTTGTAAATGTGGAACAGCACATTAATTTTGTGTTAATTTTTCAGGAAGTCAAAGAGCTGAGGGTGATGCAGAACCAGTGATACACAAGAGAGAACCAGAGTTAGATTCTATTCTGAGCCAGATCTGTGCAAACATGCCGTTATTTTCTGATAGTTTTGTGATTTCTGACAGAAAAATTATATTCTACATCAAACACAAAGTGTTCAAAGTCACTCTTACATAACACACTGTGTTATCGACTGTATTACATTTTTAATCAGTCCTGTAAAAAATATAGATTGGAGTGACATTAGTATCTTCCTCCTCCGTTGTACCATTTACTTTGTCCTATCTGGACTAATTTGGTGCCGGCGAGATGAGGTGGGACCATATGGAGATGAGGTGATGCTAATAATGTGGTACCACATTTGAAGTGTCTCAAGTGTTTGTGACCAGAGAGGCTAGCCCTTTGATCAGCATCTAACTTGATGGTTTTGCAGGTTCAAGGAGATGGAGCAGACGGACGGGCATAAAAATCCAGGCATACGGAGGGATGAGAGGACTCTCCTCTGAGTTTCAAGAGGCGTGAACAACCAAAGGAAGGGTCTACTCTGTTTCCTTATGCTTTAAAATGCTTTCAACTGTAATTTGTTCCTTGTATTTTCAGGTTAGAGGCTGTTGACTCACATTGCCCTCAATTTTTTACTCCTGCAGGATTAATATTTTTTCCCTCCTACTTTCTCTATTACAAGATTTAGTAGCCTTTGTTTGACATTTTATTGCCATGTCTGTTTGACCAACTCTGATGATTCCTCAAGTTTATTTCTGTTTATAGATATCATTTCAAGTCAAGTGTGCATGACCTATCAGAGCGAGATGATCAAAGCCACAGCAATAAAAGGGCAAATAGTGTGGACTTAAATGTCACACAGGTCCAGAATAATGTTCTGCTTTCTTATTGATTACTGACTTTTTTTTTTGTTACAAAAAAAACTTTAGAACTCTTAACTAATATTTAAAGTCATCACAGTTCATTTTATTTTATCAGACAACATTTTTTTCTTTCTTCACCCTCAAAAAGCACCTAGGGGATTCAAACAGTTCAGCTTTCCCAACATTTACTCAGTTTCCAGCATTGGATGTTAAATTACCTCCAATGCTTTTGATGAGTTTGTACTATGTTTGTAAGAATTTAAGATATATTGTCTGATGATAAACATTCAAGTCAAGGATAAAGGCAAATGTGTTACAATACGATATTAGCCACTATTTAAATAGTTAAGTTTAGTGCGATCAAGAACTTACTTTATATTGCAGAAAGAACACCACAGTGAACTGCTGCTTTTGTGTAATATTATGCTTTAAATTTGCTCTTGTTCTGCTGAAACTCATTATTTAGTCAAAGTGGAGGAAATTCTCAACCTGACAATAAGCCCAAGCAATAGTCGGTACAAGAATGACTTTACTAGAAGAAAAAAACTTAAATAGTCCAGACACAACCAAAACCTATACATTTAAAATAATATGTAACTTTCTAAAATATGTTATTATAAAAAGACTGAGTGATGTGATCGAATCTAAAAGTCTTTCAGCAAAGTTTTCTCTTAGTTAGGGTTTGCATGCACATTAGACTAGCTTGATGTAGCTTCTTTTTATATTCTCTTGCCTTTTGATAAATGAATGTGGGTTACTTTAGTATTACAGATGTTAACATATAGTATTAATCTAAACAGCAGTGATGAATTCAGTGAGCTTAGTTTGCAGTTTAAGAAGGTCTGAGGCTGTGATAGAACATCATAACTTAGCTGGAGCCAAGTGAATGACTATGAGAACATTCAGCTTTACCCATTTCATAAGTTTTATACAGTTCAGTTTTAAAGAAAGATCCATCCTATCCTTTTTAGTTAATCTTTGTTGTTCCAGCATTGTATGTATTTTTTAATCAAATCCCAAAAAGAAAACTTTGGAGCATGTAAAATGCACCTAAGCTAAATTCAGGCTAGTTGAGTGTAAATATTTAGGATGACTATAACTCCAAATCTCCCTAGCAGTGTGACAGTCTGGCTTTAAGAGCTTAGAGGCTCTCTGATAGAGATATCCAAGATATAAAGATGTGTGGAACTTGACTACTCACCATATTTACTTGCAGACGTTCGAGAGACAGTAGAATTGTTTACTGAGTTGTAGGCTGTTACTTGCTTGGGAACCAGAGCCATCACTGCATTATCAGGGACCTAAAAAAAAAGACATGCGTATTATGAAACAACTTCTCAGAACTGTTTCTGCAGATTTATAACACAACCAGGTTGAGATAGAGATTCCACTGGTGTCATTTTTCTTTATTTTCCTTCAGTCTATTCTGCTTTTGTGCAAGTAAACAGAGCAAGTGTTATTACTCCCTGCGCTCTGTTCAGCCCACGCATACATACTTTGAATGACAGGAGGAGACACTTTATAGCAGAATGCTATACATGCTTAAGTGAAAGGAGACATCCCACAGTCTCTAGTCAAAAACATTTTCCTCCCAGGTTGTTTTAAAGGTGTGTGTATCAAACAGCACAATGGTTTGGCCTGGCTTATGTGGAAATAAATGACTGAATCACCTGTACAATTTTCCTTCCCCAGTCTGGAGAACTGGATTCAATTAATGCAAGTGGGCAAAGACCTTTTCAGCCATAAACACACACACACCTCTACTTTACATAATCAGGATATATTACAGGGTTAATTGAAGCAATCTTTACCATTGCGTGGGTGGATGGGACCAGAAGAGCTTAGTTTGCACGTATGTGCACATACATGAGCAGAGGCATTATTAAGACTGTGTTATTACCCTGAACCCGCCCCTTCCCCCCAAATCTCTCAATCTGCTCCTTATGCATAATATGTTTTTGTCATCGTTAGCTGGAGGCCCACAGGGCAAATCTTGTTATTCCTTTGTGGGGAGTCCAGCAGCTCTCCAAAACTATACAGGGTATTTCCTGATCACTGAATTTATATAGTCAATCAAGAATGAGCAGTGGAACATAATGAAATGTGAAAGGGGGAGTGGCATTTGAAGAAAACGAGAAACTAGTCCAGTCTTTATAAATGAACGCTGAGTGGGGGTAGTTTGGCAAGCTCAACTGATTACTGTCAGACTATAACTTCATAGAAGACTAAATTTAATCAATGTCTAGAAGATATGAACAATAGTCATTTTGGGGCTTTCAGAGAGTGAAATAATATTTAGTTAAAATGTTTAAGAGGAATTGAGTGCTTTATTACTACAGCGAGCAACCAAAGCAAACAGAAGATGTTCTTGTATGCTTGAATTTGTTGTGTTTTTTTCTGCTTCTTGGTGATTTGTGGATATTTTTTGCTTTTTGGTTGTCATTCAAAGATAAGGTGCCCTTTTCCCCTGCTTGAAAAAATGAATTAACTTCTGTCTTTATTATCTTATCTCTGATTCAAATGAGCTCCCAATCCATTCCACCCACAGCTCATACTCCCAGCCTGTTGACTCTTGCTGCTGCTGACATTTAATTTAGTCACCACACAAACTATACTTGGGAAGAACAATCACTTGCTTACATGCAAAAATGATTAACTCTATATTGGCAGAGATGATCTGTTTCTGCACCACACTCTTTCTGCGCAGCTGAAGAGATGTATAAAATAGCTTCCTTGTTAGAGTAAGTTTATTATAAAACTGGTTTATTCTCACAGTTATTTGTGCGATTAACTTTACATTTATGCATTAAGTAGCATTTCTTTTGCTGGACCATGGATATGCATTCATGTTGAGGCAATTGGATTTAGGAACGAAGACATTTTCACAGTTTTACACTGAAGTCTCTGAATGTTTACTTTGGTCACTTCACTGCTTCACTAAGTTTCTTTAAAGTATTTTTGTCATAATATTACTCTGTTACTGTCCGTTAGGTAGTATGTTAAAGAGGAAGAGTAGGAATCAAGTTAGGGTTTTAGATTGAATAAATACTGTAAACAACACTGGGCATAACAGGAGATTTCACCTTGTCTAAAGTTTATTTTTGTGACTATATGTAGAGAGTGAAACTTTGGAACAGTCTGGGTTTAAATCAAACTATTTCATAATAGCCACAAATATAAATTGTTATATAAACATCCGGTTTGCTTACACTATATAGAAAGAGGGTCTAAGTAATGCATCCACCTGTGTTACCATGTGTTTATAGTCTCCTTACCATTGTTGGTATAAAATGATCTGTAGGCGATGGTAACACCACCACAATTACTCAGTAATAAATGTATTCATTTTGCCAACAATATCATAGATTAGATCTGATCAGTATACATTTAGTCAAAAGATGTTGTATACTGTATAACAGTTAACCTATTTAATCCCACACCATAACTTTTCTTCTTTCCACTCCCTTTCAGCAAAAAAACCCTACATTTTTTTGTACTATATTATTTGAAATATGATTGACCAGTATGACTCCTGTTTTCCCTGTAAATACCATTGTCTGAAATAAACAAACAAACAAAAATGGACCTGTCAGCTAAAGCTCTTTTTTGGAGGGGAGGGGGCAGACCGACTTCACAACCCTTTATGAGTTATTCAACAGATAAACCATAGTCAAACAGAGACATTTTGTTTTCAAGAAATATATTCATTGTACAAAGCAAGGGTGCCATGGTTCGGTTCACGGGTTTTATCATCCTGCAGCTTTTAGATGAAACAATTTTCCAACACACCTGAATTAAATGAATGCCTCGTTACCAGGACTCTGCAGAGCTGAATGACAACATGCAGATGAGGGAATTCAGCTACTTGTTCCAAGTGTACTGAAGAAGGTTTGCATCTAAAAGTTGCAGTATGGTTGGACTTGGGCACCATGGTGTAAAGAAAAAGTATTATTCGTCAGCATACCTGATAGTGTGCCAGCATGTTTAGTCTCTTCCAGTCACCTTCAATCTTTGTAGTAATGTCCTCATCCTGCAGGATTGTGCGCTGTCCTCGACCCTGACGCCACTCTGTAATCAGAAGGTAAAAAGTACATAAATTAATGAACCATATTTGTGTAGCATCCCTCCACAGACACTTTTGACTTTGTGTTCTTGTTAGTTTTGTCTGCTGGAGAGATTTGGATTTAATCCGTTCTCAAAGCATTTGTCAAGACATGTCAAAACCCTGCCGTACAATTTGCTGCACTAACACACTCGTATTAGAAACAAAGAAAGAAAGGATTTAGATGCCTCTGCTAATGTCAAACTTTTTACTTGTGAGAATTGCATTTGTTTTGTTTTTTTATCAACTGGATCCAAATCCTAAAGGGTAAATTTGGCAGGTCAATTAATACTGCACAGCAATAACGGTTTTTATTATACAGCTATAACAGGTGATCTACAAAAATGTTTCATTATTTGTTTAATTAAGAATATGAGGTGGCTTGAAATGTAATTTTTTATACTACATTTTTCTTTAGATTAGCTTTTTTATTCTGTAAATTGTTTTTAACTATATAAACCACTTTGTGGTGCTTTTTTTCTTTTAGAGAAAAATGGGTTTATTATTAATTTAACAACAGCAGATTGGGATAAAAAAGGAGAGCTGAAGTACAGCTCAAAAAAGAATGGCTCACATGTTAGATGAGTTAAATTAACAGCAGATTATGTATTAATTTGATAATGACATATCTTTTCATCTTACATTTTGTGTCAATCTCAGATGAAGATACAGTGACATACTCGGAGCTTGTGCACTTACTTTTTCTTCTGCTGTTGCCGCCTGCTATTTTCTACTTCAAAGGTAAAAGTAGCCGCATGCTTTCAACTTTTTCAACCTTGTCCTACAACAATAAATTCTTTAAATCAATGTTCCTCCTATCTGGTGTTAAGATGGTTTTTATTTTCCATTTTATTTATTGACTGCAGAACCGAAGTAGGCAAAGAAACTAGGAGGTTGGAAACCAAATCTCAGCTTTAGCATGTCTAATATCTGATTTCCATACATTTTAACCTGTCCATGCAACAGTGCCATCCAGTAAACTGTGGGACTTTATATGACCTTACTATCAAATTGCATTTACACTCAACACAACAGAGCTCCTACAGCTATGTAGGTTTGGTGTCTTTGATAGAGAAATTTTACATTGCTTCAACAATATTATTAAAATTGAAATAAAAACTAATCTCAAAAACAAACTCTTTTTACTTTTTTAGACATGAGTTTTTATGAATGTTATTGTGTCAGTTTTCCTTGTTGAGCTTCCCACTTGTGACGACCACTGTCATCTGCTATTCTGATCACAAACAGGAAAACAAAGCAGCAATCACTGTGGTGCATGACGAGACCCGTCTCTGGAGGATCTGCCAGAATTAGGTTTGCATCTGAAAATCTGCAGGAAATAAAAGTTTCTCCTGTTGTTTTTGTCTGTACAGTACATCTTCCTATAAAGATGCAAATGAGCGCCTGCTTCCAGTCAAGGCTCAATAAACAAAGAAACAAATGGAGAGCAAAAGAAAGGGAAATAATTATTAAAATGGAGAGACTAAACTTGGGAAGGGGGGGAACAAAGCAACTTAACTCTCAGATATCCCTGCCCAATTGAACCCCTGTTCTATCCTGGTGTGAAGGCCTCCTTAATTCACCCTTGTTCTTGCATCTGGTGGTTTCTAATTGGCGTGATCACAAGAGAAGCGTGTAGAGGTTTGTGGAAGCTACAAGGAGAAAAGCTGATGGAAGTTTGATGAAGTATTTTAAATACTAACTTTATATTCAAAATAAAAGGTAACTCTTGTCACAAGGTGCATGACACATTTGTTACTCAGAACAAATGATGTAGGTGAACTCTTGGCCCAATCTTCAAAAGTAGGAAGTCAGATTTGCAACATTGTGGATTTAAAGCTATATTGAAAACCAAGATAATCATATTGACTGATTTGTCCCAGGAACAGCTTACCACATTATTGCAGAAACAATAAGACCCACTTGCAAACCTTGTGTACGAAGAAAACACTTCCTAACATGCTACTTTCAAAATCTGGGAATGGGGATAACTCAATCCAAATGGACACTTGTGCAACCAGTTTGA
>JBAMIG010000025.1:13259356-13286838 GCA_037177335.1 Kiunga ballochi
TGAAAGTGACCATTAAAACTACACTGGCTGACCTTCAACAACTCCTAATTGAGGAATGGTATGGCATCTCACTGCAATATGTGACCCATATGAGGGGAGGTTCAAAACTTGTAAATGCATATGAATTGCAATTTAACTAATAAAGTCCCTAATAGCATAAAATGAACCACTAATTTTCTATACTGCTTAATTTAATTCAGGGTTGTGGGGAAGCTAGAGCCTATCCCAGCAATTTGCAGGCCAAGAGACAGGTCGCCAGCCCATCACAGGCCCAACATTTAGTATAAAGGGAATTAAGAGTAAAATTTTCTGTTCGTTTTTTTTTTACTGTGGACATGCAATCATTCAATCTAAAACTAAATAAGCCTAGTCAATGAACACAGAAACAAAACAAAAACAAAAAAGATTTTGTTGTTGCTAAATGCTCAAGTGGACACCAGGCATGGCAGCCACCTCTGGCTTGGCTCCGACATTTCCCTGACCCTGTTTAACATTTACCAACTGTTACATTTGTAAACATGTACACATACTTACATTTTCCCATTTTTTCAGTATTGATGACATATTGGTGATTCAGGGCTCATCTACTTTGATTAACCTTACTAATCAATAAGAAATAGATAATGTCACCCAGTCATTCAGTCAAATAACAAATCTCCAAATCTTAGCATTATAAATAAAAATAATCCTTTGAGGTTTCTTTTATGCATTCTTTCTCTAATGCTCACAATCATGCAGAAAAGCCAACCACCTAACTCAAATTTCCATTTCCCTTTAGTAATAAAACAATAACAGAACAACACAAGGCCCAAAGGGGATCATAAAACAATTTCATCTTGGAGTGTCGTCAAAAGGCTAAAGCAATCTTTTCACTTAGCTTTCTCACAAGAAAATTCCCTGTGGTATGCACTCAGCCCATCTTAGATCTGGGGCTGGTTCTGAAAAAGCTATTTGGTTATATTAAAGCATTAAAACTCACAATGCACAGTGAGCCGAAAAGCCTGTAAGTATTGGCAGGGCAACAATTGGGGACAATGATATGTACTGTAGAACCCATGGAACCACACTACGTGGATTAAAGCTGTGGCCTGTTTACAAAAAAGATGTTCAATGAGAAGTGTGGAAAAGAGGGGGAACACTTTTAGGAACCCGAGCCAGAACAGTCAATAACTGTGGTTTTCTTTGCCTTTAAGATTTGATCGTTTCTATTGTTTGTGGAGCTGAAATACTGTATTTCCATCATCACTGCGTGATTGGACTGGACAGAGAGCAGCGAGTGAACTCCACTGCTCTGGTGGAAAAAGTAGGTGCAATGCAATTTTGCAGGAATCTTCCCAAACTTCTTGACAGTCACTCACTGCCTCGTCAGCCTTCTGTAGCAGCCTACTAGTGTTGCTGTGGTTGAGAGTGAACATATGTGCCACTGGCAAATGGGAAACAATGGAATGGAGTAGTTGGAGCAGAGCAACTGGAAGGGCAAAAATTTCTGTTTAACAGCAACTATATACAGTGACTTATATTGCTTTTGGTTACCGGGGCTAGACTTAAAACATCTGGGGCTGAGGCCCGAGGAAAAACGGCTGGTGACGCCACTGCTCCCTCCCCTTAGGTCAACAGTTTCTCAACTTTCTCACATCATTATTAGGTCCCTTTCCTGACCTCTACAACCCAGATTATTAAAACTCAGGACCCATCTGATAAAACAATTATTGCCTGTGACCAGTTTTTTGTATGTTGTTGAAATGTCTGGCTTTAATGTATTTTATTTAATCTGTTCCTGCAATGTGACTTTGAGTGCCATTAAAGGTGACCAAAAACTTTTTTTTCAATTCCATTAAAAATGTTTCTGCTTGATCTTACATATTGTCTAGAATGTGCCGCTGTGTGGCTGCAAATTGTGGTATGTCCGTGTTAACTCTTGTTAATTTTGTAATATAGGTATCTTTTTTTTAAGACAATAGTTGTTAATTTGAGTTTTTCCAGGATATTATTTCATGCTGGGCAGAGGCTGTGTTACAAAGGAGTTTTTTCAGGAGTTATTTATTTTGCTCCTTCAAGACTTGTTGTGGTGAGTCTCCATGACAACAAAACTTGTCTTCCATCGGGATCTACTGACAATGCTCTCTAAATTCAAGACTGAAATGACACTTCAAATCCCTATGGAGTTGAAAAGAAAGAAAAGAGGATGCAGGGCAGGAGTGAGGCAGAGAGAAAATGATAGAGATTCAAACCGTTTTTTGCAACTGTTGTGATGGGTAACGTGAGACTAGCGGCTAGCTAACCAGGTCTCAGAAAGAAAACAGATTGTGCAGTTTTGTGTGCTTCACAGAGACATGGCTGCATGAACTGTAAAGTGTCTGTACACGGCTTCAAAACGGTCCATGCAGACCCCAATAAACAACTCAATAGAAAACTAAGGGGAAGTGGAGTTGCAGTGCTGGTTAACAGGTGTTGGTGTCATCTTTGACATGTCGACGAGTAGATCCGCACAAAAGAGATCAAACTGCTAGATTTGCCAGGCTTCCAACATCCAAACGCATTTATGGCGATCGCTTGAGTTTCTCACCACCTTCCTCTCTGCTACTCTACCGATGTTCCAACAGTTTGTCAGCTGCTCCACCAAAGAAAATGAAACATTGAACTTATTTTATGCTAATATCAAAAATGCATACAGCTCCTCTGCCACCTTTAAGAAGATCTGACTATCATCTGGTTCTTCTCACCTCCTCCTACAACTTATCATTAGAAAGACTATTAAAACCTGGTCTGATGATGATGAAGATGCACTGAGAGGATGGTTCCAGGCTACAGACTGGAATGTGATCCTCATGGAGATGATACCAACAGCTTGACTGAGTGTGTGACAGATTAAATAAATTTCTGTGTGGACAGAACCATTCCAACAAGACTAGTGAGAGGTTTCCCCAGTAGCGAACCCCGAATCACCAGTGACCTGAAGAAGCTGCCTTAAAACTTGAATTTCCTTCTGGAATTAATAAAGTATTTTTCCAAGTAAAGTATCTTTTAAAATATTTTTCCATACCAAGAAAAAGATTCTTACCCAAGTCCATATCCGAGGCTTTTAAGCGATGTGAATGTGGAACGTTCTTGTAGATTGCATCCAGTATTTTCTCCTTCACCTGGCTGATGGTGTCGCAGTTCAGCACCTTAACCTGAATCTCTGGACTTTTCTCGTTCTCTGGATGTATGCAGTTCACCACCTGAAGCAGAAAGATAACACTGGAGTGCAACTGTAAAGGGTAAGGAGCTTCTGGGTGTTCAAATTCAATCCAAAACCAGGAGCTTTTTGTATAGTTTAGAAACATGAATTTATTTTTTAACTGCAAAATGAAAATGGCAGACATGTTTGAAGAGAGTTCCCGACACATCAAGCTGGAAGAGCTTTTGTCCTGGGAGACTGTGAGTACTATTTGGTTTAGCATGGTTAAAGCAGAAAGGAATGAAGCAGACAGTTGCCACCTCTGCACTTTTCCTCATGCGAGGTTGATCAATAGTTTGAATAAAAAAGCTGATTGAGGTGGTGCAAAAGTACAAAAATGTTCACATCCCCTGGCATTTAAAAGGAACTGACACAGCTGTGTGCCCAACCAGCTGTGCCATGGACTAATTATTTTAATTAATAAATAATTGTGTCAGTAGTTCATTGCACATAAATGTACAAACATCCAACCCGCAGTGACACCGCTGGATTGCAGACTCAATCTACTGGAGAATAAACGGTTTAAATCAGAGGAGAGGAACCTTGGCTGTAATCCTAAAGGTTTACCATGTCTCCCAGTTCCAACACACCAGATTCTGATAAAAGAATCACTGTGCAGATCTTTATAGGCTGATGGATCCATTTGATTTGAATTAACTGTGCTAGACCTGATATGCATGGGGCCAGAGTTCCCTGACCCTGGTCTAGACTATAAAGAACTTTTTATTGTTCTTGCATGGTTACTAAGTGTATGTAAATCTGTGTTTGAAACAAGTTGACTTAAACTGGACACTCACTAATCTAATCTGAAGACAGAATTCCCAAATGATACCAGAAATTATTCCTTAATCCTGTCACAGTAGAGTGCTTAGAGATATAGATAGAAAACGAGAGTGAACTTAATCATTTATGTGCTTATGCAGGCTTGTGCCTTGGTTTTTCTTTGACAGCTCCAGTCTCAAAAGGAAGTGAGGTTAACACTCTCATGGCCTTTGCATGTCAAGCATGACAACAACAAGTTTGTGTCCCCCTTGCACAGCTCATGACTGTCCACCCATGACCACCCCATTCTCTTGTTCCTGAAAGCCTAGGCGTTTCCATTTTAGCCCCACTACCCCAGGGCAGGTGAAATCCTTACCAGTGTCTTGTAGTCAATCTGCTGTCTGATGAGCTTGTCTTCACTGAGAGAGTAGCGAGCCTCTCCTGTGATTGAGTCAATGGGGCCTTTCTCCATCTGCTGCTTGATGGCACAGAAGAGGGAAAAGAGAGGTTCGCCTGCACACTCCTACAGGCAGGATTTGAGAAGAGAGAAAGTTTGGAAGGGTCAGTGTAATTCTGAGGCACATCTGCTCTCTTCACTGCCAACAAATTGTATGTAAGAGAAACATGAAAAATATTGTAGTTTTTTTTATATATATACATTTCCCCACACTGTTTTGGTTGCCAGTGTGACCAAACAACAGGTCCCTGGCACTGTCTTTCCCTTTAAATAAAATTATACCAGCGATAAGTGTCAAAGCTACTACAATTAACAGACAGAAGCAAAGTTTAAGAATGTTTTTATGGATAAACAATATGAAAAATTACATAAAAGACAAACCCTTAAAGGCATTCAGTCTTGCGTCTTAAAACAGTGTCATTTATTATTCTGAAGATTCTGCCCATTTATCATGGTTTTTATTATATTTTCCCAGCTGCAGTAAATGGATGAGTGGAGAGATGGAGGGGAAAAATGAATATTGTAACATTTTGTTGATTTAGTGGCAGAAAAGGTGGTGCTTTTGATTTGTGAATATTTGTATGATCTAGCATGAAGTACTGTGCTCCATTTATGAGCTTGCATCTTGTCACCTTTTGGAGAAAAAGAGGTGCTGGCTGACTTCTGATTGCAATACCAAATACATATCCTACGGGGAAAATTCTCTTTAGTGCATAATGTATTTTATCATAATTAAATCTTTTATTTGTTTATTGTTTACAGTATAGGGTACTGTATCAGTAATCATTAAATTAACACGAACACTGCTAGTAGTAACTTCTCCAAATGTTGAGAACTACAAAGTTCCAGTACCTTCAGAAACTTGTAGAGGAGGAATGTAAACCAGTTGGTCAGCATTTTCTCTGCTACAGACTCAGTCCTGGAAACAGACAGACACAAAGCACATAATGAACATTTGATCCCTTTACTCTTATTACCATCATAAATATTCAACATGGCTGTCAAATATTCTGCAAAAAATGATGGCAGCTACTAATGAATAGCCTTTTACTTCAGAAACAACTGCAAAGATGTGAGTTGAGAGCCTTTGCAGATGCTATACGATGGCCTCTGAGACGATCTTTCAGCTGTCTTTTATGCTTAGGCACGCCAAGGGCAACTCGTCTACAGCGGCGGGGATTTTAATATGAGGCAGAGCAATTAAAAGCCTTTATTTGATCCCAGTGGATTGATGTCGTTAGGGGCTGGAGCAGCTCTGTAATAACACTGGTCTCATTATGAAGCGTTCCCTCGCCTATTCATTGGACTAACACTCGATCCATGCACAATGGAAAGTGAATGAATACATCTCCCTCTCCTTTTCTGTTTGGCATCCATGCTCCACTGGTGTGGCAAAATGGTGTGTATCTAAATGAGTGTGTGCGTGTTGACCTGGGCCAACAGTGCGAGTGATCCTGTGTGAATGACTAGTATGCATACATAATAACAACCGTGGTTGCAAGGGAGGGATAAGGGAGAGACCAGGATCGGATATCCATTGACACAGACCTTCTTGGCCAGCAGCAGGGGTGTGTGAGAGTAATAATAAACACACATCCCTGCTTTTTTTTCCCCCAATGAGAAACTACTGCAGACATCAATATTTCAGGATTAGTGTGCATTGTGCCTGCATGTGTATGAATGTGCATGTGCAGATTTTGTCCCTAGTGTTTCGGCTGCCACCTGGAACTCTCCCTCCCTTCGTCATTCACTTGGCCTCTTAAATAGTCTCGATACTAAGGAATGGGGGAGGGGTGGGGAGTGCCTTTGGGCTTGTTTGGTACCCTTGTCAACACTGGCACAACACCTGGAGGGGATTAACTTGCTGCCCCTCGCTGTGCCCATGCTTTTATCATGCTGCTTTTGCACCGTTTCTCTGTCCACAGATCCAAGGGTCAAGAAGGTCACTTTTCATCTTTTCTTTTATGTGCCATGGCTGCCCCCTTTCCTTCCTCCCTTCCGCTGCCCTATTCCAGATCCTGTAATCACACACACTTTTAAATCCTCTTAATATCCAAAAATGCAGTCTTTCTATCAAAGGGATGTAAGGAACACAGAGAGGAGGAGGTTCACTGGAAGGAAGGAAGAGGGGCAGTGAAAAGAATGAAGAATAAATGGCTTGGCTAAGTCTGGCCTTTCCTTTTCTTCTTTTTTTTAACCTAACTTCCATTTCCTAAATCCCTTCCAATAGAATTTGTTTTTGTGTGTCACTATATAACCAGACAAGTGTTTTAGAGCTAGTTTGCATAAAATACTAATTAATCCCACAATGTATGTTTTTGTAAATCATCCTGTATGCTGATCAGTCTGTATTATGTGTGTTGCTGGTAGCAGGTGCCAACCCTCCAGTAATAGTAATTCTTGGCACAGTTCCACTATTTTGCTTTTGCTCATTCTTACTCATATATACTCTGTAGGAATGGTGATAAATGTGTCACAGTGATAGAGCTGCTCAAAACATCTATGGTCACAATTTGGTATTAAAAATTTCCAAACAATATTAATTAAACCTCTCCTCGGCTGACACTAAAACACACAGTGCAACCTATGTTGGGGTTAATCCTATGAAATGTGCCATGGCATTTTGGCATGATCAGACTTGCTCATTTGGCAGTCAGTCAGAGGGGTAGTAAGTGCTGAGAATGATCTGGAGCAGAGAGCTCTGGAGGTTTTTAGTTCACCCTAATTATTGACTTATAATACAGGAGATTGGAATCTTTCCCTCAATACAATTAAAATGTAAAATAAATGTCCTATACCTGCTAGAACTGTATTTTTTAAAATATATATATTCATGATTGACGTATCTAAAAAAAAAAAGTAAGTCATAAAACAATATTCAGCTCTTGTACAGAATGCAGACATCAAATATATTTTATGCTTTCTAGCAAACAAAACCTCTTAACTGAGAATACTTATGGCTATATAATGAGTTCTGTTCACCTGTGTGCTCATAGCATTTCTATGAAGGAGCCAAACCAATGTTGTGATTACCACATGGACATATTGGGTTTTCATCCTTTGATTCATATCAAAACTAATATTTTGGCACATAAATTGCAGCCAACCAAAATTTAAGGCTACAGGGAGGCTGTTTAACACTGTATGGTGGGAAAAAGGAATGATGGTGTGGGGATCAGAGTGAAAGATAGTGGAATGATGCAAAGAGAGGAATTAGAGGAGGAGTATGCAGCAAGGAATGTGACAGATGGTTGTGGAAGGCTCTCGTTAGTTAGCTTGCCTGGTGGTTGTGCTTCAGCACAGGTTGAGATGGGACAGATGGAAGGATGTGTGTTGGTGTGTGGAGAGAGAAAAANNNACACACAAAAGTACACGCAGATTTCTTGGAAGAGGAGGCAGTGGGTAGCTTTGCTCAGATGCTGAGCCAGAGACACCCTGCTCACACACTTTAAGCATTGATTTAGCAATCAAGAAAACAGGGGAGGGGAGGAAGGATAGGGAATATAGATCGGTGAAGCAAGTATAGGCGAGGATGAGAGAGTTATAGATAGCGACAATGTTAAAAACAAGCAACAGGCTTCAGAAATGAAGACAAAAGAAAGAAGAGTGAGAAGTCTGAGAGCAAGACTTAAAATGAGCAAACATTGAAATAAAAAAGAAAAGAAATGGATCAAACTAATAGTAGAGGAGCTTATTCCAAGATTCCTTTTCCAAGCTTTGTGCCCATGCATCTGGGCTATTTTCAGCTACCAACCAAGGGCACACCAGTCAGCCCACACTACAGGGTGGCATAGCTCGCCACATCACATCTAAAATGCATGCTGTGTTGTTGAGGGACTAATAAGCAGATCTGCTGTGGAAAAATGAGATGACGACACTCTGATCAGCAGCCATCACAATCATGGGGATGACAAATAGGAAATCAAACTGAGTGTGTTGTAAACATGAAATTTCCCACTCGTGCTTGCCTGCATGTACAGATATTCTCACAGGTTTTCCTTCTTTGTTATTAAAGACTTAAAGATTTGTAATTGGCTGTTTCTTATTTTGGAATGAGCTAAATTAGTTAGATCTGCAGGAAGAGCACATATGGCCATTTCAAGAGCTGATAACCCAACTTGCTTTCATGTATCAGCAGTCCACTTTCCTCATAAGATGACACAGCTTTAAGTGTCTCCATTGTCCTTGACCACCTTTCCCCTTGTGTGCCATCTCTTATATAGTATCTACTGCCAGAATCAGCAGTTACTCTGTTGTTTAGTGGCTGCACCATACTCTGTGAGCTCTGACTGCAATTAATCATGCCTCCAGCCCAGACAACAATAATCTCTCCCTGCATCACCAAGCAGGAGAATATGCCCACTGTCTTCTGGACGGTACGATGAGCAGCATTAATTTCATCCCCGTCTGCATATCCCTGTTGTGTTTATGTGTTTGTCTTTACTGGCAGACAGCAAGAGTTCCTTTAGCCGGAGGGAAAATCAGGATTTGAATTGAAAATAGATGGACAACTTAATTTTTCATTGGCTGTCAAATCATCTGTGGGTGTCAAGACATGATTGACAACCCCAAGCAAAGAATATTTAATGCAATGTGTACGTAAGCATGCATACACATGCACACTACAGCTGTGAAGTAGCTGGTTTACTCAAGTAAGCATAATCATCACATTTTCCAAACACCGCAGGCTGGAAGCATAATCACATACAGTGCTGTGTTCGAGTGCACGCCATTCAAGCTTTGACTACAAATCCAAGAGAGGATTGTGATTGTGCCAGGGAGCAAGCTTTTCAGCCTCTTTCTCCCTTTTTTCATAAATGAGTATTTCTTTTCTCTTGAGCTATTTGAAATTGGATTCATCGCTAATTAATCATAATTATTTTGCTAATGATGTGCATGGCATCGAGCTCTTGCGTTTTTGAGACAGAGGCTGCAATTCAAGGTCACAGGAGTTAATCCAAACATGTCACAGATAGGGAACACTGAGAAACATATGCTATCCTTGATAAGTGAGAGCTGCTATAACCAGTGTAAACGTTTCATCTTGATACCATATCAGGCTCAGTTTAATGCAGCTGAATGTTATGAAAATAATAGCCGCCATTAGCTGTTTTAACTTTGACTAGCTGTTAGGCAGTGCTGCAAGTAAAGTTAGACTCTTTTGGAGCCTGATAATTACCTGCGAAGAAGCAGTTTGGGATGGTTTTTGCTCTCAAGGTTGCGGTCTATGAGGTCAGACAGCAGGTGCTTCAGGACATCAGTGGCATACTCCAACTTGCTCTGCAGCACCGTCATGATCAGTGAGGCCACATTGCCA
Source organism: Kiunga ballochi (assembly GCA_037177335.1). Taxonomy (NCBI): domain Eukaryota; kingdom Metazoa; phylum Chordata; class Actinopteri; order Atheriniformes; family Pseudomugilidae; genus Kiunga; species Kiunga ballochi. The sequence goes on from JBAMIG010000025.1 coordinate 13,269,113, forward strand.
CGGTCCCTCATGGAGAAACCACGCTGGGCCTCCAGAGTGCGAATAAAACACAGCAGGAAGATTTTGTTGTTAATGAGCTGGCCAAAGAGCTTGAGTCCCTTCTCCACTTGCTCCTGGCGGTAGCCTGGCACCTGTGAGGAAACAAGAAAAATGAAACACATTAAGAAATAACAAGGCAAATGGAAAAAATATAATCAAGGTGGTGATATATAGACCTAATAAGTCACCTATTCATTTTAATGCTTTAAGTCTTTGTGTACCAAGTTGAACAATACTTTTGTCTTTTAATGATGAATCTAGACTTTAACATGTTTTTTTGGAGATCATTCAAAACCTTCAAATCTATATTCATAAATAAATAAATGTGAAATCTTATTGCTTAAAATGCTTTTAACAGTTGACAGGTACTAGGAAGGGATAAAGAATATAAAATGATAAGAAACAGGAGTGTCCAGGGAGAAGTTTAATATTTTACAGCCTTTGTCAAATTCCTTTTGAAGGTTTAAAATAAATCCTAGGAAACACTGAGCCTCTTTAGGGAATTTTTATCATTTTGATGGCACGGTGTTTCGTATTAAAGAAACTTGAAAGGGAAGGCCCTGAATTCTCCTCTTCGGAGCTCATAGCATCTCTGCACTATTTATGCTGGTAACTTACCACACATGTTCTCTCCTTTGTTTTCTCTTTCATAAATAGCACCTAAGGAGATTATGTATTTTATATGTCAAGAGCACTTGCAAGACATCATCTCTTTACCACCCAGTGCAGCTGTCAGCCCACATACAGTCATTTTACCTTTCCTCGAGGTAGTTGTAATCTGCCAGGAGACATTGTTTGGCTGCACGTCTAATTTCAAACAGTCTGACAAACGTAGCAATTTACAAGCACGTACAGTTTTTTATGATAAAAGACTGAAAACAATGTTCTGTGTATTCCGTTTGTATCTTTTGGTTGTGAAAGTCTTATGAATGAAACGGACTCAACTGCTTTCAGTATGAGTTATGACCTTTTATGATGTACGTGTTTTCTGACCTCTACACTCTACAATAATCAACATTTAACCCTTTCAAAAAACACACAAAATGGAAACAATAATAGCTGGAAAAAGCAGAATAAAAGTCAACTTTTTAAGTTGAAACATGACAGACAAAATTCAAACTGTCTGTGTCCAAATCTCAATACATTTCAAACTTCAATCAAGAACTCAATCGTTGAAAATAATGTATTTTATAAAACAACCCGACTACAAATGAGCCTATATATAGACTTTGCTGAACCTGTCCTTCTGTCTGTGGCACATCATTAAGACTTGACTTTAAATTATCCAACACATCAATAACAATTAGGTGGTCATCAACAGTCACGATAAGCCCGCTGCTTTTGCTATTAGGCTCCTTTTCCACATCATACTCCCCTTATAGTTTGATATTTATACCAATTAAATCATAATTAATATTGTTTATTACTGGGAAATTCTCATCAGGGATGGAGTGCCTAACCCTGAAGGCAGTGAAATGGAGGTCCATCATTCTTTTAATGAAACAAGATGACCTGCTCAATTATAGCTGTCTATCAATGTCACCACTGGGGATAAATGACTTGATTTTTTTCTTTATTCGTTTGCTTTTCTCCCTGTGATTGACTTTTAATTTGTTTTTGAGGTGGATAGAGAAAATGACATAGCATCTTATAACGTTAAGCGTTATTAATGAGAGCGCTCTCCTGATTTAAGGTATGCCTCGTTTGTTTTTGTAAAAGTGTTGTTGTCAGCTGTCACAGGGCTTTTGTTTACCAAGCAGCAGCAGCAACAAACAACTTCAGCGTCAATTTCACCAACTGCGACCCACCACATTGGTAATTTGCTTGCTCATTTTGCTCTCATTTCTAATAAGGCTAATTGCATTGTGGAAAGTACTTGATAGATACTGGAAGAAAAGAGACACACATTTGTTTGTTTTTGTTGGACATTTCATTTAAAGGGAAAATTGGTAAGAAGTTCAAATTTCTTTTCAGAAACTTATCTTAACTCTACTTTGCTGATGAGCACACTTTGGTGAAAAACTGTCTGACAGAAATTAAATCAAATGAAACATCAAAATAAAGTTATTCTTTTGAGCTAAAATGTTGAGCCTAACCTCCAAATCTCTCAGTACAGGATGCTCCTCAATGCCTGGGAAGAGGACCCTCATGGTGTAGGTCCTGTAGTCCAGGAAGGGTATACCCGCACCATCCAAATCACTGGTTAGCTCATGTATATCTGTTTGTAGCTCTGCAAATGCTGGAAAGAAAAAGTTTTTGTGTTTGTTCTTACTAGTTTACAATCTTATTTAGCAGAAATGTGGGTGAGCAAAATCTGCTAATAGTGGGATGGTTTATGAGCATCTCAAAACTATGTAAAATGCATGATCAGCTCCAACATCATCTCCAGGCTTTTACCCTCTTTGCACTCCAAGGCTACACGTGACTCAAGGTTATCCATTTGCATCTGCAATCTTTTCAGAGTCAGGTCACTCTCACGAGACTTGCGGGTATAGGCAATGAGCACCACCACAATGAAAAGGATGAGGAGGGCACCGGCTGCAGCAATGCCAATGATGGCAGTTTTGCCAAGTTGGCTGTCGGAAGTGATGTGGACCACACCAGGGGAAAACTCAATACCACCAACACGTGCCTTGGGACAGAGAAATATAGTTTCTTTTATAAAAGAAGAGACAATATCTGACTCATTTAAATGGAGAAATAAACTCAAACTGAAGTGTGATGTTAAAGCAAAACATTTTTCCTCTTTGCTCACATGGTGTCTGCAAAATACATCTATGTAGAATCAACATCTGACCTAAACTTAGACAGACATATTGATTTGCAGTGAGGACACATTTTGTTTGTTTGTGCATCTAAATGCTTTACAGTAATACATTCTTATCTTTCTGCAATTCTGGGTTCAGGTGGTAACATCAGGAACCGCTTTCTTTAAAGTGGTTCCTCTTAAAACCACAAATGGAATCTTTATTGAGTTTGCATGGACTGTAATTTTTCTTATTTGTTTGTCTTTTTCTGCTTGTGGGTACCAACAGGAACCACATGGCTGATTGGATCATCACTGCAGTCTGTTGAGTATGGACAAGGGGATGGATAGAAAGCAACACAAGGAATGTCCGAATTTCAAACAGTCAATTGATTTTTAGATCTGCTTCAGGCCCCTTCAACACATGACTGTGTATCTCTATTTGTTTCTGCTGCATCACTCACCAAAACCTTATGTCGACCAGTCACGTTGGGTGAATCGCAGACAAGCTGGGTATCAGACACTGTTAGCGTGCAGGGCTTCTCACCAATCAAAACTGTATAATTTAGCTTTCCATTCCCACTGTTGGTTGGTGGAACAAAGTTTCGCCCCTGCAGGAAATAAATCATGTATAATCTTTGGACAACGATGGCAGTTGGAGAGATATGATAAAACAGCAAATTGTCTATAAATTAGCTCAAGGTAATTCAGTTATTTTCAATAAAGTGATTCAGCATCTCCACGACTTACAGTTAATACTGAACTATGTTAAGAGTGTGAAAAAATGTTATTGTTAGCTTAATAGCCACGCAGGTTTTATCAAGGAAAGCAATTAATTGATGGTAAACATGGAAAAACATACTTTTAGTATTATGGGTGATGCAGGTTTAAGCTCCAAGACTCCAGAGGCACTAATTGGTTCAAATTCGGGGTTTGGATAGTAGATAAAGCTGGTGCTGTTGAGTGCCATCAGAGACTGCACATCATCCAATTTAAATCCAAACTCATCGGGTCTTTCAGGTACTTCTTGTTGCCTCTTCAGACTGATGGGCAGCTCTGGAGCCTGGCACACCATGGATGTAGGGCTTAACACCTCACATAGCTTAAGGATACACAAAGGGAGAAAGAAGCAGTTTGTGAATAAATACATCTTGCACAAATTACAGCATTTATACAAATTAGTCTTTTAAACCTTTTAATATAGTTCCTGCTTGTCAGCGAAGCCTCATCATTTCAAGCCTTTGAATGAATCCATTTTTTTAGGCTCAACTATTCTATCAACAGTCCGCTCTATGTAACGTGTGTGTCTTTCTAACAAGCAGGCTTTTAAACAGGGTGGAAACAGATCTGTTTGAGTTTCTTCCTCAAAGGAAACCACCAAATAAGGTGCCGTTCAAGATCCTGTACAGTCTCCCCACAATCAGGCTTTGATGTGTAGAGATTCATGAGCGATGATTGAACTTTACTCTTCCTTCATTACTCTTTATAAAAATCCCCTTCAGTTTCTTCTCACTTCTGTTATTCCTCCCTGTGATTGTTGCTTTTTTCATGGCCACATTCTTTTCCCTCAATCATCTTTCTCTGTTCTACTTCTCCAGCTCAATTATAGTGTCTCATACCACATTTTGTATCTCATCTTATTCCTCATTTGTGTCCTTGGTGTGGTATCTCATTTGATATGTGATGAAATTTAGATTATTTATTTATTCTTTGTTTACCACCTTAGGTGAGCTATATAAGTAATGACAGATTGATCTGTCATTGTAATGTCCTACGCCTCTCAATGTCCCCCGAACATCTCCATTCTTCTCTGCCTGTCAGGACACTGACAAATCAACTAGCAGCACAGGTCTCCCTCACAGACATCTCACATTTCCACAGTAACCTCTGCCATGCAGTCATTCAAACTGCTGCCTGTCACTCTAATTGGCCCCTTGAACATCAGACTTGACAAATCCTGTTAGGTCTTCAGGACATCAGAGGGTTGTATCATCCAATGGTACATGTCAGGTAAAGAAAGGAACTGGAGAGCAGAGACACTCCCATCTGTAGACAAATGTCCCTTAAAATGCTTTTAATGTCAGTCTGTTTGGGTTTTTTTTTATTTAGATATTAGCTGTGGCAGAGTGACAAAGGTAGATGTGGGCAAAATCTATGGAAATGGGTGAGATTGTGACGTAGTTCCCACAGAGACATGCGGGCACAGATGTTAACCGTGCTGCAGGTTCATGCTCAAATGGACCATGAAGATAGAATTACTGCCTTTTGTTACCGTTTTTCTTTCTGTAAGATCAAACAAACCTTTCTTTGACTTTCTTTATCCTCCCTTGAGTAAAATAATGAAAAGAAGGTATAATGGCTTGACAAGGGCTTGTCTTCTGTGGATTTTAGCTCATTGCTAAATATTAATGTTAAGTGTGGAGACAAATTACAGTAGTTTTTTTCTTTTGCAACCAGTTCATTTTCACTCTAGGCTTTCAGTATTATGAGACTTTTCTACAGGTTTTATTGTGAAATTTGCCAATGTTTTAGCAATGGGAAAAAATATATGTATGAAAAAAATCTGACATTTACAATTTCTTGCTTCCTGTGGGGATTTTAGCTAGCAAGGCAGTCTGTGAAAAAGTGTTGGTAGTACAGACAGCTCATTATATTTTTACACCAAGAGTGCTATAAAAACGTATTTCACTTTCACCAGTAAAGAGTTACATGATGTGTACTTTGAACACACACAGTCCAGGTCTCTACATACTTCTATACTTACAACAGCAAAGCAAGTGATTTTTGGAAGTCTAATTATTCACATTTATCTATGTACGCTTACTTACATTGAGTGTTTCATGGCCGTTGTATTTGGCTCGGATGAGTGGGGTCTGAATGATGTCCAGGTTTGTTCCCGTCACTGTCACTGGAGTATGTCCACTTTAAAATGAAAGAAAAAAACAAAAAAATAACCTGAAAATTTTTTTTCTCCAAAGGGCTGTTTTTTTTTTCTTTTCTAAATTCCTGGCTTCTGTCAAATTAGACAGGTGACTTAACGCCTCATAAAATACCTGGATATGCTCCACTCTGGCTCTATCTTGGTGATAGTGGGATCCTCCACATACTCAAACTGCAGGTCTTTCTGAAGTTGGGCCTTATCTATGCTCACAGACACAGACACATTTCCACAGCCATGAAGGGAAGCATGGGTTCGGCACGTCAGCCACTGGCCACCCCGCCTAAAGTCATGACAGGAAGAAACATTAGTTACATGAAACTGCCATGTTTGGGTGTATTCAAACACCCATGACAGACAAAGAAGGTATAGATTTTTTTCTTCACAGTTGATTAGTTTCTAAATTGTGATTGGCTCCAGGGTGTCTGTTTTAAAGTGATAATGGACATCTAGAAAAATGTTTCTGGTCGAACGGCCTGACACTGGTGGGTAACCGTAGCAAACTGAGAGCATATGACCACTTTTATTAGTGCCAATAAAAGCATTGTGTATTTTATTGGCACAAATGCTTCAGGGGTTACTGTACTGAAGCATCCGTTACAAATGTGTTAAAAATGTGTGACACACTTCTCAATCTTGCATATGATTGGACGGTCCTGAAGTCTATTTTAATGCCGACAACATTGGAGGTCTATTTCTTCACTTTCTGAGTTTTAAAAACAATTAATATATGTTACAAGGTTCAAGAGGTTGGTTTTAAGAGCTGCAATGGACTAAACCTCAGGTTCTGTGGTCAGGACGGTTATCTTTGCTGTGAACTTTGTGTCTTTGAAACAAAATTTTGCATCACTGAACACACACAAGCGGTAAGAGGTGCACTTATTCTTTGAAATAATACTTCTTAACATTACATTAAGCAATCATCTCACGTCCCTTTTCTGATCAGGTCCAATAGCTGACTGAGCTGTGGGTTCAGGGGGGCAGAGCGAGTTACCACAGCGTCACAACGACATATTAAACAAGCCGCTCAGCACTTTTAGTAAAACATGTATTAAAACGTATAAATAGCAATTCACTTCACCCTCTGCATCATCCACTATTTTCTGATACTGGACACCTTGTCGGGCATTACCTCTTACATCAGGGATGCAGCTTTAATTTTTTGGTTACCATTTTGTTTAGTTCCCATTAAATTCCAGCATTGTTTACAGGAGATCTGTCAGCAGTTTGACAAAAACTGACTTTGATGGAGCTTTTAATTGACTAAATGTGCTTGACAGGGTCAGCCCTGGCTTGTTCCCACTAACCTCAGATAAGTGCAAGGCTGGTCCTTAAACATGACTGACACATGGCTCCCAGCATCAAAGTGAGTGCCGGTGATGTTGACAATTGTTCCCCCTGATACCGGCCCTCGGCTTGGTTTGAGGCTGATGATCCGTGGAACCTTGAAAAAAAAAAAGGTGTATTAATAAATTAAAATCTGTTATTCAAAAGCAAATGATAGACTAAGGGCTGACAAAATGTGCAAGATGACGGTTATTGGGATAGATGGGCTGTGTTCACAGTTTATAATGAAACTGGATCAAATTTAGGTTAAAGCCCTGAAATTATTATTAAATGCATTATTGAGGAATGTGAAAAAATTCAACTTTAACATAAATCTTTTTTAGAAACTATTTGTTTTAACAATTTTCAGTAAGTGTACCACATACACACGGATCACTTGGACATAAAATATATAATGTTGGAAACTTTCTAATTAAAGTGACGGAGAAGTCGCTGATGTTTTCTTCAAGACTTTTTTGCCTCTGCAAAGTCTTATCTTCAGCCTGCTGCTTTTGACGTCTAGATATAAACATCTTAATCATGTGCACGTGCAGAGACCCTGACTGATAAATAAACCTTGGCCAGCACCAACTAATGTCTAAAACTAAAATAATATCAGAATGTGTGTATATATATATATATATATATATATATATATATACACACACATACATATATAACAAGGTAACAACTTTTGATTTATTTTAAATTGTGTAAATGTGTGAGCAATTGTGTGCAGAGTAAGCGTGTTTTTACAAGTTCTTGTCAGAAAATGTTATGAAAATCATCAATGTTTCTGTCTCATCCTGTGCTCATTAGTGACTGCCACTCATGTCTCACTGCTGATGAAAAAAATGAGAGTAATGCTGCCAAGTTGGAATGCAGCCAAATAAACAACATATATTAACACAGTAAATGTGAACACAGACCACCTACCAAGGTGGTAAAATAGAGAAGGTGACATATGCAGCATGACAGCTTCTTTGCTTATGCAGGTAAAATGCTACATGCAGTATTCAGGCCTTCTTCTTCACCAAATTTTCCAAACTTAAAAATGTCTGTATGATAAAAAAAAAAGTCAAATTAAAATTAGTGACTTACCACAAAGTAGTAAAATTTTGTGGATTTTGCAATATAATCATCTCTGCATGGTCCAACACCAACACAGACTTGCACATTCCAAGCGTATTGGCTCTCCTCTGCTCTACCCATCTCACACACAATCCTGAAAAAATACAGCCAAATATAATTAAATATGAAGGGAAAAATGCAACTGTAAGCAAACACACAACTACATTTTCTGTAGACCACACAGAGTAATATTCTCATAAGGTTAAAACAAATCCCCAACAAATATTTATATTTCTGGAGCTTGATTTGTTAGAAAATACAAAGCAGTTTATTGGCATAACATAAACCTGTGTAAAAACCTTTGTAAAATAATGGATGATTTGTCAGATGCATTACCACCAACACACAAGTTGTGAGAGAAAGAGGAAAAGTCTATCCTTTTACATGACCTCAAATGCAGCTAGTGTTGCTGGATCAGCATTTGCTTGTAAAGTGCTGGCACATAACTTTCTTTCTGAGAAGATGTACTGGGTCTTTTGATAAGCCAACTTTAAACTAATTGGAAAGAAGGCACCTGTAAGAAGTCAAACCTTTGGATTAAACTCAAATGTCAACCAAATCTAACCTCTAGAATTTACTAAAATGATTATCGGTGTGTGTGCAAGTGTAGCGACTTTAGTGCATGCTACTGCAGAGTATTAATAACTGCAGAACACCTACTTTGCAAATTTCACGCACTGCTGACACTTTAGTTTTTATTCAAAATTCCTCTAATTTAAAGAGATGACCTCACTGGCATTAGTGTAACAGTTTATTGTTTCCCACACATGAAGCTGTCTGAGCTGCTTGGACTTTTTCAAGCACTCAACTTTACTGTTAACATTGTTTAGATGGTCTGCTGCTCCAGCATCACAGAAATTAGAATTCCAGGACAAAGAGAAGTACTGCTTGTAGTTATTAGTATTTGTATCTAGCACGAAGTGAATTAGAGAACAATCACACAAAAATACATCATTACTTTGTGCTGTTTATTTGTAAATAAGTCAGTGACAAAAGCAGTCATTAAATATGACCTACTGTTCAGCAGGGATGTATTCATCGCGTATAGGGGTGCATTCTACTCCAGCCACCTTCACGTTACCCTGAATCTCTCTGAAGTCCAGTCCTAGGTTCTCACCCCGGATCGTAACACGTGTGCCACCCTCCCTGGGACCTCGTAGAGGGGTTATCTGTCAAGATTAAAATCTTGCTTGATGATTTCATGCATGTTATTTTCTAAAATAGAGAAATTGTTGCTTTTTGGCAAATAACAAGCAGAAAAGTGAACAATAAACTAATGATGTGATATTTTTTAAAGTTATTTACATAATTTATTCTAACCTAAAAATTAGGTTTTTTTTAGATCTGCAGTCCATATCAAATGTGATTCAATCCCCTGAATCATTTACATGCACAAGTACACACTGTCATAAGAGTGCTTTCATAAGTGACGGCAAATTAATTACCCATGTATAGAAACTTTTCATTTTCATGCATATTAAACGGAAAGAGCAACTTTCCAAATGGCCTTGTTTTAAACCATGGAAATGACAAAAAACATATTTACTGTAATGCACTATGAGCTTACGCAACTCCTCACAAGGTATGGTCAACAATGACAAATATTTTCTGATATTTTGAGCTGTACAAGTCCTCGGTTTCAATCTCTGTGCCTTTAAAGAAATATTCCATTTTTCATCACAGGATACAAAACAGTGGCAAGCTCCCTTAAAAAAACAAAAAAATAACAGCTGAGAGTAAAAAAAAGTCACATATCTGTAGGTGAGGTTTTTGCCAAAAAAATAAGAGTTTTTTTTTTTTTTCAAACATGAAAGAACATAAAACCTTCCAAGTAGAGACCGTGTTACAGACTGCAGCATAAAAAAAAAAACTTTACCAAAGTTACAGCTCCAATGAGAAGCTCAAAGGTCAAAATTCAAAGTCAATGGTCTGTCATTCATCAATTTTGTATCAACTGAAATCTATTACCAAATATTAAACAAAATGAAGAAGAATCTTTATGGCAATAATCAGTGCCTTTATGATTTATCAGTATCATCTTTCATTGTAGATAAGATAGTTGCAACATCCATCAACACTTCTCTTACAAAAGCTTCCTTAGGCCAGTGTGTGTGTTCGTGTTTGTATACATCATCAGACCTGTCCACGTGGACAGATGTTGCAAACTGGCAAAAAATATCCTTGTCCCTATTTGTCCCTCTATCAAACAGAAGTCCTGTAGGCTGCAGAGAAAAGCCAGCTGTAAAGGAGCTCTCACTATTTTTACTTCAGTATAAAAATGGCACCATAACCCATGTAGTTTTCACCTTACAAGTGGCAAGTGCTGAGTGAAAGCATGGCTTTATCCTACAATTTACAGCTGCTTTTTAATATAGGTAGATATTTCATATGTTACACCTGTAAGTACATCAAAGCATATTAATTTGAGGATTTGGTTATTTTTTTACAGGGATGGAAAATTATTCATTGAAATAGCTCAAGGAGAAAATATAACCAATCATATCAAAGCTGCAAGCTCAAGCCAGGTCACGCAGTGTCTGTGTGTCATGTGGGAGATATGGATATCACATACTACAGGGTCTCTGATAAATAAGGCTCCCTGCTGATATCTTAATGAAAAAAAGAGTGTTTTGGGGAAAAGGGCCACAATACTTGCAATTAAAAGAGATTGCAGACAGTGCCTTGTGGTTCTCCATTAAGCCAAAAATAACTCAGAGAAATAGTATAGGATAGAAGAGCAGCAAGAGAAGGAGGGAGAGATAAAATGAGGCATTGATTAGATTTGTGACTTTGACAAGATAATTGACGGTTGAGAAGAGGCAAACACTTAATCACTTCTTCACTTCATTTTTCTTTTCATCTTTCTGTGCAAGTCTCCAACTCATATTGTTGATAGAAGATGTCATTATAATGAAGCGTATTAGAATGCATTAGAGCCTGGGTTGTCTTAGGAAAGTCCTCACTCCTCACCACTGACAGTTTTTATGGGGAACGTGAGAAGGGTGCAGTATGTCCGTCTACAGCCTGGAGGATGTGCAGAGAAATACAGACCTGTCTCCCAGAATAAATCCACTGCTCTGGGTGAAGGCAAGCGCTAAAGAGGAGGAATGATGAAGTGAAAATAAATGGCCTTACACCCTTCAATGACGACAAAGTATTACCAACGTTTCCTTACCTTCTTTTAAAATTGAAAGGATTTTGTCTAAGGTAGTAATAATCACATTTTTGAGTGAGTTTGTGAATGGAGGATTATCCAAAAAGTAAGTCTGTAGATTTCAAGATATCATCAGTGGTGCTAGACAGTTTGTGAGCTTTTCTAGAGTATACTACAAACATGGCCTAAAATCTCAGATTTTCCCTAAGGTTATAAAATGATCTAACAAAATTAACCAAGTTAAATAAATTTTTAAATAATATACAGACTAATGATACATAGATCCACTGAAGTAATTATACATATCACACTGGTGTGAAGGACAGAGAAGCTATTTTCATATCATGTTTGTGGAACTATAATAATTGTAGAAAACATTACATGCCTATTTTCAGACTCAGAGCTAACTAATTAAAGTCATTGTTATATGCTACATAAGTAGCTTGCCAACAACAGTTCCATATTATTATGCAAATACAATTTTTATCCCATATATCACTGTAGCCTACAGAACTTTATAGACTGATGGACCCATTTAACATGAGTTATGCTGAAGCAGAAAAACTGAAAGCCTGTAGGACAGCAGCCATCAAAGACAATTTTCAGACAGTGCAGTAATAAGTAATAAAAGTATAGTATTTTTCAGATAATATGTTCATCTAAATCTATGTATCCTCTCTCGTGAGGTCAGACATTTGTTGATCTGTGCAGGATTCAAGCTAAGGAAGGGACTCCATTTCACCCCACTGCTGATACCCATTACTTTCTTTAAATACAATGGAAATTACCCTTTTAAGTTGAGATACTTATACTCAACTTAGTCTTAGGTAATTTGCTCCTAACTTTCTTCCTCAGAATAATATAAAGAGTCTTCTCCAGGTCTTTTGGCCTTATGTGACTTCAGTCCAATGTTGTCTACTCATCCATCATCATCTCTCTTACATGTAAAGGCAACCCATCCTCTGCTGTCATCTAGGCACCGTTCCATTCATCTTTCCTTTGAGCCCTGGTATCCTTCATCTTGCTGACCCTTGTCACATCTGCAGCGGCCCTATTTTATTATGCCTTGCACAGGTCAAGTCCATTTACCCCATGTGGTGCTCTGAGGGTGACAGGTTAAGTGGGGCTATGTGTGAACATCTGTGAAGATGAATGATAACTTGCCAGTGGGCGGATGATTTGTCTGTCTCTGTTTCAAAGATTTGAGCATTTATGTTGCATTTTCACATTTGAAAAAAAATCATTATCCATCCATTCATTCTCTACCGCTTGTATCTGAAGCATGTACATAATGTTATTATTTAAACTTTAAATGTTATGTAACTGCAGTGTAAAACCTGCTGTCAGACTGAATACTTGATGATTCACAGCTTCTGCCATTATGTTAAAATAATAAACTGTCTGTCTGAGGGATAAAAAGGTTTTCATCACTGAAGGACTAATAAAGGTGTGTATACAGTGGCTTGGGGCGGGGGGCGCTCTTTGGTTATTATTGGTGTTATTTGGTTCTTGTAAGTGCTGCTGGGTTGGGATGTATGTGGCACTGATGTATGTGTTCTAAAGTATGTGTGTGAGTGTCTCACCTGCGTGATCCGTGGATTAGTGCACATACTGTTAATGCCGTTGTGCTCTAGCCACTGGTTCTCAGGGTGGGGGCAATGTTGCTTGAGTGTGCAGCGGTTCTCTCCTTTGCACCAAACACAGCCATACTTTGATTGGGCCTTCAAACACAAACCACAGCTTCCACGCTGAGCATCGCACTTGTAAAGAGTAACTGTGGAGAAAGGAGGAAAGCAATGAAAACTAGAAAAAACATAACAGAGCAACAAAAACACCAACATTTATTTTAGAGATTCTTAAAAATGTTTCACATCTAAACACAAACTAACCCCTGACTGAAAATCTCATTATCACTACATCATTAATCATCTCCATAAACTCCTGCTCCTTCACACCCAATCTCAGCTACATTCCTACAATGCTGCTGCCTACCTCTCCTCACCCACCACACATTTAACATATCATCTCCATGGAAACAGACCAGCCATTTTCTTTTTAATTGCCATTAGATGCATGTGTGATCTGCCCATCAAAAATGCCCTGGGAGCTGCTTCCCCCGCAGGCAAACAAAGGTAGGAGGAGGTTTGAGGAGCGCTCTCTATTTCAAGAATCTCCCTCACTGTTATTTTCTATGCTTCTTTGATTCTGCACTTGTGCTCAAGGATATGTTTTGAAGACAGTTTGACTCTGACACTCATGCAAACAACAACAAACACTTTACAAACTTTGCCTCACAGCACAGTGTCATTTTGGCATATCATTCACATTTTACCAGTATATTAAACAAGCCTAACTCAACTGCCTTTGGTGGGAATGAGCCAAGTTCCTGTCATCCTGATGTACGCCTGTATTTGCATGAAACACACTGTTGGATCACTACTGTCCAAACTGAATTACACTGAGTGAGGGAATGAATTAAAATGAAGCACTGACATGTCTTAACACAGATTCAAACACTAAATGATGAGCTGAACATAGAACGAAAGAAATCTGCAGGAAGAGGCATATAATTCATTTTACACCTCTACTTTAACCCAGACAGTGATAAATCAAATTTGCTTAAATAAATTATAGATTTAACTATATATTTGTCATTTAAATATATTTTTTTACATTTTGTAATTATAAAGGCAGCTCAATTGTGAAACACTCAGTGAGATGTAGACAGAAATTTAAAAGACAGAAGAAAAGAGAAAAATAATGATATTTAGAGACGTTGGAATGGGAAAGGGACCCATTGAAAGAAAGAGGATGTGATAAAGTTAACCACTCTGTATCGCAACATCAGGGACTGGATGCTTCACCTTAGCACACCCTGTTGCCATGGAGACAGGCTCCACACGGGCAACTATGTCTAGGTGGCAGCATTGCTGTGTATATTTAAATGAGTTTTTTAGACATTTAATACCTTAAACTATTGGTGTTAAAAAAAGGTGTGTGCACGCTCTAATGTCGTGTTTCTGCCAGTGCTTGTGATAATACTCACCTTTGTTGTGGTAGGGGTTGTCAATGGTGAAATCTCCATTCCAGATGACCATTAGCTCCACATGAAGACTACTCATCTCCATCCCATCATAGAAGTACTATAACCATGGCAACAAAGGAATGACAGGTGTGATAGAGAGTGGGAGAGAAGGAAAGTCTTTAAACAGCATTTTTTTCTCCACATCTAAAACGCTTCAGACAAACAACTTATCAACAAGTGGATACACACACACACACACACACACACACACAACATACACATCAGATTCTTAGATTATTTTCAATTTAGGTCTGTAACACTAGCATAGAGGGTTGGTGCTAGAATCATAATTTTCTGCCAAATTACAGTTCTCCTCCTTCACAGCTCAATCAAAGTACAATATTTGGAATGTGCTGTGATTATTCACACAAATCCTAAAAACATCTCAACGGGTAAATGCTGACACAGACACTTAGAATGATAAAGACAGACAGGAAGATGGGATGTTATTGTATCAACAGACGATTAGCATCAAGACCAGCAATAAGCCTTTTTCAGGCTTGCTGTCAAAGCCTTATTCAGTCAATGAATGGAGCATCATTGGAGAGATGTCTGTATAGTAGAGACAAAAGTCAGTTTCCGATTTCATCCAAATATTTCTAGTGAAGAGCCCGAACTGCTTTAGCCTGAAATAGTGTGCATGTAAGTGGCTGTATTTGCATGTAAACATTCCTTTCATAAAAGAGTTTATAGTAAAAGGATTCCCTCATTCAGAATATTTTTCTGTGCGGGTGGGCTAAAAGCGGACACACTGCTCACCGATGTGTTTTGACACTGCAATGAAGAGCTGTTGAAGCGAAGGGCAGGAACTCTGTGCTCATTTCCTTGGATGGTTAGCAAACACTCGTACCCTCGCTGTCCAGACTGGGGCTGAGGAAGATTCTTAGCCTCCAGGGTGATAGGCTTTACCACATTGACTGGCACCAGAATCTCTTTAGCACGTTCCAACTGAGGACAGCCCTGAAATATATGACAAGAAAGTTTGGTCAATATTGCAATGTATTACTGTAATTAAATCAGTGGGGTGCAATCAATACTGCACCCAGTGCTTCATTGGAGGAACTGGTAAATGTTGTAGACAAAGTCAGTTGCACTTGATATCCTGAGAGGAAAACAGAACATCAGGCTTTAATAAATAAAGCATAACTGACAACGTCTTTTTTACTACTGTCCCTTTTGGAACCACAGAATAAATATGAACGGATCTGAAATTACCTCTAAGTGCTTAAAATGACAGTTATTAATCAAAGACATACATAAAAAATGGTTTGTTTAGACATATTGATGTTTATTTAAACTTATAACATGGTTGAATAACACGAATAGGTTGACTTAAGTCCATTTTGACACGAGGGAGCTTTGCATGAGAGAATTTATAAACCCTGACATTCCAAAATAACTGATCTGATTTATCAGATCCGTGACTCAGACAATCAAACAGCACTTTACTTGCAATCATTTCTTTAGATGGCTACTTCACTGTGTGCGTTTTTAGAGTGCGATGTTTTGTTTGGGTGGCGTTTGTTTTTAAGTTTAGAGGAGTTGTGCCATTTAATTTAACAGTCCCAGGACCTTTTCACAACATTTAAGTGAAGAACCTGATCAAAAGGTACTCTAGTGACATCATCCTCAGGGGGTGAGCCTCAATTAGATCCAAATCAATAATTCAAGCCACTTGCTAAACTAATATGATCAAGTATTTGTGGTTTTTTTCATCTTTATGCAAGCAATCTTAAGAGTTTTATGTAGAGGAGATACCCCAGCTTTTTCCAAAATAACACTAAATTCTACTTATGTTGTAAACAAACAATAAGGAATGACACAGAAAGAGGGAGAGTTTGAGAGAGCCAAGAATCACTTAGCAGTTGGAGGGCTAAAATTAACAGCCAATCAGTTCAGGTGTGTCGCTGGTTAAATATAGAGCAAGTATGCCTTCTCTGGAAAACAAAGAGGCAAAAAAAGAAGAAGAGGTGAGTACAGGGGATGAGATGAACAGAGAGGATAAAATGACAGACAAAGAGAGCTGACCAATGGGGACAAGAGGCATGAAAGAGAACAGAAAGGTGACTGACAGGCACAAGCAAAAGGTTAGGGTAATGGTAAAGCCGGTGAAGATAGTAAATACAACTGTGCTTCTCTGTACACTTTGCAGAATGTTTCATGTTTGTGCCAGAAAGTGGTAGATGGAGAGAGACGGGAAAATAGGCAAAATGAGAGCAAGAAACAACAAAAGAATGAAGGAAACAGAAATGGCAGTAAGCATATGACAGGAGAAGCTTTAGCATGTCAAAGAGAGAGGAAGAAAGAGCATGAAGAGGAGAGCAGATAAGGTGAGTCCCCCCTACTGCCGATAGAGCTGGGGGGGTGGGGGTAGTGAAGCACAGCATACGTTAAACTGGGTGATAATAGTTGTTTGAAGTTCATTAAAAGACACTTGATTGGGTCAGGCTGAGTGGGTGACTGACTGGATAGTTTGGTGGGGAAAGACGGAAGCTTTCTGTGACACTATTCACAAAGTCATTATAGATAAATGACACACAGAAAGAGTATTCTGTGGTGGAGGTGAGGGAAGTGCGTGCATGTGTTTGCCGTTCCAAATCTAATTTTCCTAGAACGAAGGGTCATATTTAGAGAATGAAAATGAGTGGGAGAGCAATGAGAGATACAATCCATTTTTAATCACATCTCTTCCTGTTAATACACTTGAACAATGTGACAATAAATTTGATCTGGTTCATTGAAATGAAGATATGGAAAGCACCAGAGTATGACTTAACACAGTGCTGGAGTAGAATCTTAAAACCACAGATTAACACTGATGGTGGCATTTGATGAGGTGACAGGATTTCACATGTGCACCACAATGAGATGTGTGTGGATGCAGTGCAAAGCATTATTGAGTTCATGAGTCACTAGCTACTTTTCAGAGCAACGTACTATTAATATTACTATTGAGTAATAGAATAATAGCAGATAAATTAAACATTTTCTGTTTTTCAGCAGGCGACCATTCCTGTACCTATGATTGTGCACGTATGGAGGACGTGCAGTCTCGTGTTTCTGGTTGATGACGATGCCAGTTTGATGGGCATGGGTCCAGTGATAACCACAGAGTAGCTAGCATTTACACACAGGATAAAGCATGGATTAAGCCTAATCACACTGATATAGCAAGGATGGTACAGAAAGCTCTATCTCATTATGTCTCGGGTAAGTTTACATCAATCTATCACTGAGCGCTCCATATCCGTCTCTAGTATCAGCCAGAATGTGCCCTATTTATGTGAAATCTATGAGCAGAAATAAA
>JBAMIG010000025.1:13286959-13314060 GCA_037177335.1 Kiunga ballochi
CACTGAGCGCTCCATATCCGTCTCTAGTATCAGCCAGAATGTGCCCTATTTATGTGAAATCTATGAGCAGAAATAAAGCCACAGTTACCAGTTACATTATATTTTATTTCATAGTATTTGTGAAACAACAACACAAAGAAACACAAACTCAGACATATGTTACTGTGTCCATTTGAAGTAATTAATAGACTTCATAGAAGCAACCGCACCTCCGCGTTTTCCATTAATGTCTGATTAATCTGTAAAACGACGGGGCGTTCTTTTTGCCCTGACTTTTAAGCTGCAACACCCAAATACGGAGCGTGAAATCACCATTTTGACCAGAAGAATACTCCACACACTACAATCTGTCCTATTTTAACTGGTCTGAGACTGGACTACCTATACCCCCACAATAGCAGAAAAACAAATTCAGGTGACTCAGTGACGTCAGCTGCACGTCCTCCTTAGCTGTCCTGACAGGTGATATGGCAGAGAATGGAATCTGCATTGTGGAAATGCTGTCCTTACTTTGAATGGGACACAAGTAGCATCATGGTGAAAAAGATAATATGCTGGAATGACAATTACTGCAAGGTATTAGTTCTTCTCTAAATTTGCAGGAATAATTTTGGAATATGCATCTTCACTGTTAAGAGGATCAAAACCATACTTACTGACCTCTCACATTTGATATGTTGCCATCAAGGAGATGCTGCAGATCAATCAAATCAAGCACTGCCAGATTCACATACTCTAACCCCTGGGCAATTAAAACTGCCAACAACTGCTTAAAAGAATAAGCACTGCTGGACTAAAAAGCCCTTAATACAGGAACTTTATTTTATGGTGTTTAATATCCTTTGAATTGTCTTTTATATGATTATGTTCATCTCTTGCAGATTTTATTGGTCGAGGACCTAAATTTCATTGTAAATTGTTGTGTAATGACAAACTATAAGATCAGAAACTATAGCTATCTTTAGATTTTGCTGTTGCTGTCACTATGATTGAAATGACTGAATGTGTTGCTTGTTGTGTTTAGGAAATGCTACATAAAAAAATAGAGTTGCCATTTTAATTAAAATCTTTGTGACCTTTTAAGCAAAAGTTCTTGACATTTTTATTGAAAATAGAATTTTAATCAAAACTCCATATAAAGGAAATATTGCATCTGTCAATATATTATTATCCTGCAGATTATTTATATAAAACAAACAATAAAAAACAGAAATTGTAATCCTCCCACACACTAATATGTTTAGGTTGAGTGGCATCACACACACACACACACACACACACAAACACACACAGAAACAATAACAGATGCAATAATAAGAAACTCCAACCCTGGAATCGGATTTGATTTGAAAATAGATATATTCAGGTTATATTTTGCATCATCTGTCTACAGATGGAAAACATCAACATCTCTCTTTTAACTGCTATCAATGTGGGAAACACACGGGTCTATTACACTCATAAACTAAACTTATCTAATCAGTTATCTTTAAGCTGGCCTCCCTTGCTACTACACACAATAAACCTAAACTACTGAGTGCTGTTGACCTTAATTCTAAAGAAAGATCAAACTAAATGATGCATTAACTCTTATTTCTTAATACGGTGACAGAAGAAATGGTGAAATGTAAAAACAGAATTATGCACTCAATGACGAGAATGAATGACTTGTGATTTTCACCTGCATAGCTGTGACTTTAACATTTGTGTTCACACATATGTAATCAGACACACTTTGGTGATTGCCAGCTCTTCCTGAAGTGGGTTTTTATTGATTTGGAAAAACACTTGTAAATCCCTTGGTTGGCTACAGATGCTTATCACATTGGTGGTAATGTTGCCTGTCATTGTGAAGATTTATGTGAATGTTATTGAACACCTTTCTTAACACTTCCCACCTAATTAACTTGGGATGCAATGATGATACAGCAAAAACAAACCAAATACTGCAAGATCCCACAAATCTAAAAACTGATCTCACCGACTAACATGTAGACAATGTCTGTTACAATTCATCATATGCTAATTGTTTTACGATGTATCAGTGGCTTAAGTATGATTTACTCTTCCAACTGGCTATTTCTAATTGGGATTTGAAAATAAAAACAAATACTCTTTAGTCTGAGATTTTCTTCATAACCCTCTTTCACTTCCTCTGAGATTTTCTGTTAGGTAGACTGGAAAGAAAAATACACCAGAAGAACATGAGTCATAATCACAATATGCCACAGTTTTGATCTTTGAAAAAGTTTTTCTCTTCTTTTTTTATAATTATTGTTCAGTCTCAATCCTGCTTCATTTTTTGTGTTATTTATACCTCCACACAAGAAGCCTCTGTTCATCCCATCTATGCAGCTAACTGACCCTTCTCGTTTCTCTTGTCAACTCTCACTGATTCCCTCTTCGCTCTTTCCTGACTTCTTTTATTCTTGGGGACCTACTTAGATCTGATAATTAGAGGCTGGTGGGAGGTGTGAAGGGTGGAGATAAGAAAAGTGACAGAGAGTAGGAAGCAAAATGGGAACTGTGAATGTAAAAGCCCTTGGCATAGTTTAAAGCTAAAGAGGGAGGGTGATGGTGTGAGAGAGAAAGGCCCATAATTATAGCAGTGTAAGGTGTGAAGATGAAGACGATCTTGGGTTTTTATACAGACACTCTCAAACACACACACGTCCTGTGGCTACCAAAATCTTCGCAATCTACTGTATGTTCTACCACATCCAACAGAGCTGTGGGAAAAAATACTGTTTTGCTGTCTAATCACCAAATTTCACCAGGTTTTTTCTGTCAATCGTCATTTCTTACTGTCCATGCCCCCCCCCCCACCCCCAAAAAAAAGAAAAAAAAAAACAGTAGATTTATTTTTAATTATGAAAAAAAATCCTTTCACTTAAAAAGAATCAAATTAGAAAATACTACCCTCCCTTCTTTTTTAAACAGATGCATGAAAGCTTAAACTCAAACATTTACAGAAACATTTGTGAAGAAACAACTATGGCATACATAAAATACTCTGTTAATTTAGATGTTAAGTTCCACATTAACCAATTCCAAATATTTTTGATCAAAGTCTTGTTTAAAGATATTGTATGTTGTTTAAACAGATAATCTCACATTTAGGCAATCTGATCTTTTAATGATTTCCTATAGACTCTCTTTGTTTCTACCTATATAGAGTGGCATTTTTATTGACCCCTGCTGTTTTTTACCAAACACCAGGACTCCTCAGCGATCAGTGCCAGAGCATGACAAGTTGAATGACATTGATTTGTTTATGAATCAAACCAGAGCGCCTCTCTCCACAATTTCTGCCCAATATTGGCAGCTAACAGCTATTACTGTTGGCATTCTACTTCTTTAATAAAATTATCTTGATCACTTGGTCAATACTTTTCTGGTAAATAAACTCCACTGTATTGATCACAACAGTGTTGTAGAGAAGTAGATAAGGAAGCAGTGTACGTGAGGAGATATGGGCAGAGTAACATTATTTTTCTAGGTTCTGTATCTTCCTACCAGCTGAATATATAATATCTCAGGATATGAACATGTGCTGTAGACAGGAGAAGAAGAATGGGAAATATCCTCAAGTGATTGTCATTAGAAAGCAGGAAGTGTCTTTAGTTTAATTTTCTTATAGAAAGACTGTATAGTTTAAGGATAGAAGCTGCAGTCTATATAAAAGAGCTAAATATGCAGGACAGAAAACAGTATCCATTGGGTAAACAAGCACAACCAATTCAAATGTAAATAAATGTGACTGAAGAAGAATAACTATTAGCTCTCGCTTCAGCGTAACTAAAGAGAGCTGCATGCACAGCTTTTTGTTCATGAGGCAGAATTGGAAAGTCCTTGAGATGTATAGAGGGCAAACTGGGACATAGTGTTAGTGTGCCAACAGGCAAATGTCTGATCCCTGTGCCCATATCATTGTTGGCATGAATAAAAAGGCATCAACATTAAGCCTAGGCCTGGCTTTACCTCCTCCCTGCAATGCATAATAACAATCAGCTCAACTAGTGTTGAGATTTTCCCAGCTTCAATAATTAACATAGAGTTAAAGGATTATTAAGATCATCCCTTAATGTACAAAAAATTCTTTTTTTGTAAACGTTTGTGCAATTTAGAAAAGATTCTGGTCATGGTGTGTGTGTGTGTGTGTGTGTGCATGCTATTAAGCTTGTACTTGTGTGCCTAAACTATAAATTCAGAACAGCATCTGAAAATCTGGCAGCAAATGCATGACCTGGGATTCAAGGGGTTAATTAAAAGCAAATTAAAGTCATTAAGTCTGCATAACACCTGCTTTTTCTGAAACATGTTTAAGAAAAGGGATGTCATTAATGTGCTAATACCAAATCCATCTCATTTTATTTAGAGTTTTCTTTTAGTGGGCAACACAATGAAAGAGGATTCACACATTATTATACCAAGTCAATATTGACCATCAATGCCCAGGCTAATTGGAAAAGTAAACCTGCAACTAAGGGGGTGGTTCAAAAAGATAACAGAAATGCCAAGAAAGGAAAATAATATTGTCTGTGTAGGTTGAATTGCTCAGGGGGGAAAGAACTGGGTGGAATAACACAATTGAGAGCAGACTGCTCATCAAAGGAAGCAATCTGGCTAAGCTTGTCCCTGCCTGTCATGGGGCGTCTGTCGACCCAGACAAGAGCGCTAGTGATCTTCATCATAGCTCACCTCAGGCTAGGATTAACAGGCCGCTAAACTTCCTGTAAAACCCTCCCCCTAAAACCCACACAGAATTGGCTGTGTCAGCATAAATACTGCAGATATCCATACAGATGTACTAAACACAAAAATACATTGTGGAACTATAGACAACTAAACATAGAAGTGAGTAAGGGGCAGTTTACAGGCACATACCAACTTTCTTTGACCTCTTTGCTTTATGGCTTCTGCAGCAACTGAATCCAAGTGAAACTCTTTCATATTCAGTGAATGCATCCTATCCAGAAAGTGGCTTGTCCTCTGCAGCAGAGCAGCCTAATTACAGCGGGCTTCGCTTCGACGGGAATAGAACTTGTTGCCAATATTATTGATAATTCACAAAGACTAAGCTGTCACAGGGAATAGGGTTGAGCATGTGGAAATGACTCAGTTTTATTAGCTTCCACTGCCCTTTGATGTGCAGTCAAGAGCGAGACATGCCAAGAGACTACTGCCAGATGGAAGCACTACTGCTGAAAGGTGCCTCAATCCTTTTAACACAACTCTTTTTGCATGTGAAATGTCCAACATAAGCTATTAGTCTCACATAGCCAAACATTTCCCCTCAATTTATTTTACCATGTACAATAACTTAGCAGGCTCAGTACAAATTAACTGAAGGTGGACTGCATTAAAAACTTGGGAGGTTTTGTCGACATTTCTATAATGGAGCTACAATTTCATATGCTTTAAATATGCAGGGGGTAGTGGTAACATTTCAGCCTCTTGTTCACAGCTGAAGATTAATTTGACATAACATTTTTACAAATGCTGCCACATTCTGGATACTTGTTCAATTCATTGACACCTTTTTCCTGAGACCCACCTCATTCTTCTTGACTCGCCCCTCCTGGAAGGAACATGTACGAGGGTCGTGGGTGCAGTCATGTCTGTATTTACACCAGTAGCACTGGTAAGGACTGTCCACACATGACAGACACCTAAAAGTAAACAAAGGTGGAAGAATATTTAGTGAACTGCAGTAAATTTACAAAACAACAAGCTCCAAATATTTTCTTAAGTCTAAAAATCTGTTTCCATATCTTTTAAATCTTTTAAAGAGAGATAGAAAGAGAGAGAGAGAGAGAGAGACTCACCTTACCTTGTCACAAATATTTTGCTGTGTTTTGACTCTCAGCGTGGTTTATGAAAAATTAAATAGAATATTGCTACATGTAATGTTTGAAGTGCAACTGAATGGTATTGGTAAGCATGTACTTACGACTTGTGCACGCTGCAGTTGTAGAAAACAAAACTGGTGTTTGCAAATGCCAGGCCGGTCTCTTTTGACTTCAGATAAAGCTGCACAATCTGATGGTCACCTGTGGGAAACAGATCATAATTACAGTTAGTCCTTCCTTTGATATAGAAAGATGGACTTTTGCAATTCTTCTGTTTTAGAATATAATATTTTAACTAAAGGTTTGATTGAACTTTTTAGCTTTTGGGGTTTTTCCTCTAATTACTTAAAGTGTCCTTCAACATAGTTTCTTAACATTAGATTTCTGAATAAACAAACTAAATAGCTTGAAGCCACAGGTGATCAGCTTGTTGTGTTGGGGAAGGCAATGCGTTAAAAGGGAAGGAGGCTAAAGAAGCCTTTTGTTATGTTAAGTCTTGATATTTCTGCAGCTCTACAAGAAACAAAAATTGGTGCTGACCGATGTCCCACGGGATGGGCAACATTCCCTGTGAAATGTCTTTAAGAGTATCTTTGACAAGGTAAAAGGAGAAGACGATGAAACATCAACCGTTTGTGTGCAAGTGTGTATGAGCTTGCTCCTCATCTGTATTTGGTGTGTCCTTTTGTTTGGCACTAATGAAGGAGTTCATGTTTAATTCAACAGCACATCCACACATGTAACTGCTCTCTCCCTGCACTACCTCTATGGCTCTCCCTCTCATCCACACTATCTCTGTGCACAGGTCTCTTCACTTCCTTCTACACTGTGACTCCTTCTCCCCTGTGTCTTTCTCCATCTCACTAACAAAGAAGGAATCATTCATCAATCACAGTAAAGCATGGCTGACAACGGATCTGTCCTAATTAGGCCACCTAAATGTTACCTTGAAGCCTGCTAACACTATCCATCCCTCCCTCTCTCTTCTCTTCATCTGCTGCTCCCACTTTTCTACTTTTAAAATGAACTTGGACTAATGAGTACGAGCAAAAATGGAAGATGAAAGCCTCAAAAATGTGAAACGTTTTGTTTGCAACAGCAGGGAAAAAAAGTGGGTAGAAAGACTGTGATCTCTGTGTGTGTGTGTATATGTAGTGTACATATTTGAACATCTATGTTTGCATAACTGCAGCATTACCAGCTTTACATGTGGCTGATATGGAAAACATTGAACAAATGTTTGATTCCCCAAAGCACACGTTTGTTCACAACAGCATATGTCCAATAATCAATAAAAGGAAAATGTCGCTTTTTATCTATATGTACAACGCAGGTCTCTATTTAATTTTTGCAGGTTTTATTTCAACATCTAAATGATGTTTCTTTAAGATTTTTTAAATATAGCATTTTTAGTTGTTCAATAAATTATCATTGCCATCATTTTTTAATCCCCCTGTTCAACGAGGGCGGCAAAATAGTCTGTGGGGTCTCTGTGATAACTACAGTGCCATTACCCACTTTGCTTCATATAAATTTGAGGAAAGTGAACATATCCCAAAGCAGGGTGATAGCTAATGTTCATTCAAGTACTAAACATATCCTGGGGCATTGCTTCAAGTGCTCCTGAGTTGCTGAAGGCAAAAAGAAAACAAGAAATGATGGAATCTTAAGACTAGCACATATGAAACAAAAAAAGGACAAACAAATGAATTGCTGACACAAGGTTTTAGGTTCCTAATATTATAAATTAAGTTGTATTTTATGTTTACATTAAACATCAACTTTACAAAATTGGGGATGCACACAGCACTGTATTGTTAGAGTGTGTTTTAATGGCATTTAGTTGCTTTTCAGCTTCATACCTTTGTCAACAATAATGCGTGGCATTTCCTTTTCAGCAGGAGATGAACATTTGATCCGGTTTCCTTCCACCAAGCCATTCATCTCAGCCAGGTCTTCAAAAGTACAGCTGACACCTGCTGAAAGTTCTGGCACATTATGTGCTTCCAGCACCAACTGCAGAAGAGAAAAGGATGGAGAGGTAAATTAGCAAACCCTCATCTGTGTAAAGTATCCATAAAATGACTTGAAAAAAATTTGTGAAAATTTAATAAATAATAAAGAAAATCAGTGGATCATAAAGATGTTTATGTTTAACAATATATAAACAATTTTAACATACTGTAGATTTCTGAGGAATAGATTAAAGTTTTATGCAGAGTAAAGAAAGCAACCTGCACAGTAGTAAATGAGTCACTGTGAAAACTTTAAACAAGCAAGATAAATATCAATCATGTCCAAAGAAACACCATTATAAGTATACACCAACAGTGAAAAGCTTTTTGGCAAGGCTGACCTAAAACTGAAATTAATGAAAGTCATATGGAGTGGTCACTAGCTACCTCCCACAATGCATTGTGGCAAACTATATGCGTTTCACTTCAATGATTGTACAAAACTACACAGTGTGTATGATAAAGACTTCTAGCGAGGCAAGCCAGATGAATATAAATTTCAGGTATAAAGGTACATGTCATTTTAAATCCAGATAACACGCACACCCAGTTAAAAAAATCCAGCACACCAGTGCCATTACAAACAAACTAGTCTTAAGGCCATAAAAGCTTTCAATTTTAAGCCTGGAAGAGCAATACGTGTGTATATCTGGGAAGGAGAAAGATAACTTAAATGAATGGTCATGAAAGAAATATTAAATAGTGGTTGCTTTTTGTTTTTTTCCAATCACCTTTCAAGGATCACAAAAAGAAATATTTGTTTTTATTATAATGAAAAATACAAAAGATAATTCAGAACATGGTCCTAAATCTTTAAAAGTTTATGAATATGAAAATAAATCCTATTCTTTGATTGATGATTTCAAGTTGCTCTCAGAGATTGACAGTGAATTTCACCACCACATTGTACAGCTGCAGAAGTGGCATTACATAAAGCTGTACTCTCTTGTTGGTGCAAGATTGGCATCAAGACCATTTCCTCTAAGCAAGAAGAGGAAAAATCTACCTGGAGGATTTAAATCAGCAAATACAACAGCGGACAAAAGAGGGGAGCAGAAAAGTGCAAGCTTACAAGCTGCTGGACAGCCAAGCAAAAATGGCTTTTCAGGAAATAAGGAATGCAAATTTTCCCTCTTCTTTAGAAAATGCTGCGTAAGCTCTCTAAGCACCTCAGGAAAAATGGCCTCAGGTGAAGGAGGAGAAGAAAAAAATCTCCTTGAGTAAAAGAAGAGCAGCATGTGGAAGAAGGTAGAGTCGGGTCAAGACCAAAATATACATACTGATGTAAAGCCGTGTCTGCAAAGGGACCTTGGTCTAAGCATTGATTTGAAGCATAGTCAGTAGTTCATTCGTGATGTGATGCTAAAAGCTGCCTCAGCGGCAGAGAAGGGCTGACCTGCGCCGTTTTTATATTGCTGTTTAATGAAAAGAAAGTGGCAGCGTGAACAGCTACGCAACATCTTCCAGAAAATGGACAGCGGATGCTTAGGCTCTTGTCTCTTACAATCTACCCCTCACCTTCATCTCTAGCTTTTATTTAGTTTTCCTTTTAAGTAGAAAACCTAGCCAGACCCAGAATTTCATCAATAGTATTTGAAGTAGTTGCATATAAACCTGGCTCAGGAAGTGCTGCATAAATATGAAAAAATATGCCAACAAAAAAACCTGCCACACATGCATACACACTCACAGCCTAGTGCAGCTTGTAAAACACCAGGTTATATTATACCTAATACTGATAATATGCAATATTGTTTATGCTGAAAGACAATAAAAGCAAAGCTTAATGCATTTCTGTCTATATTTTACCTTGAAAAATGGTAAAATGTGAAACCCAAATGAGTTATACTTTAAATATGTTTAGGCAATATGAATCTTCTGACTTCAATAGTTTTTTATCTAAAAACATATTAGCATAAATAAGATGAAAAGGAATAATATTTAAAAAAAAGAAAAAAAGCATTTTAAGGACTGAGCAGTGATGTGTGTCTTTGTTTTCTTTGGGTTTCCTGAGCTGCATCTTTCCAAATATCTAATAACATAAAGGTCATGCAGAGCCCCTGTCATGCCGACAGAAGCTTCTGCCCAGAATTTAGCTGGATGGCAAATGTGTACTGAAAGGTTAAACACCCAGCAACATCACACACATATTCCCATGAATATCAGGAGCATGATGCAGAGGCATATCTCTGACAATCAACAGCTCGTGCGTGATCCTCTGAGCATAGTCATCCCGGTTTGCCTTTAAAATAATTAAAAAGACAGTTAAGTATTTAGCTGGTCTGTAACATTTAGGACAATTCCAAACTATCATTAAATGAGAAATGAAAATCAACATCCCTTAGTATAACTTAAGGTCAGTGGGTTATTCCCTTTAAACACTGTTACCTATTTATAGTGAGAAAAAGTTACTGCAAATTCTTCTAATAAAAATATTTAATTTAAATGAGAGGATGGGTGAAACATCCATAATCTACATTGTTTGCTTCCAGGCAGGGATTTTTTTTTAAGTTACACATATACACAACAATAAAGAAGTCATCTTATTCAATTTATTAAAGAAAAATGTTTTTTTTTCTTGCAAAGGGTCAAAGCTCCTTGTACACTAACCAATACACCTAAAAAGCCCCCAAAAATGTGAAACATCTAAATCTGGCAGTTGTTACAAAGTGAAATGTCCAGGAGGCAAAAGCACCACAGTTGGCTGCCAACACTTGTAACAAACCCAGCTGAGCTACACTGCATGCTGTTAATGACGGCTGACATTTGTTTGGAGAGTATTTCACAAGTCAGGATTGGAAGTTGTGAGGTCAGGATTTGAAGGGTACATTTTGGCAGCCAGTGAAATGATATAAAGCAGGATTAGAGAGTTAACACTTTTTACTTGTTAGTACTTAGGCTGTAATTGCATCATGTTACAAATTATTATTGAGAGTGTGATATTGTCAACATGCCAGACAAGATTTTCTCATTTGCAGCATATTTATTCTTACTATTCAGTGTAAATATGGCTTCACAAATGTTTATTGCCCTGACCATGCAGTAGGGGTTCCTTTATAACAGATAGAAAAATGTAATAAATTCCCATTAATTAAACTTTTACCACATTTAATCTTCCAAGCAGTGCTAAGAGTGAAGTAAATTGATGGAAAAAAATTAAGAAAATCCAACTATGTAATGGGAAAGTCATGACACCTAAACCAGAGGTTTCCAAAGTCTGATCTCAAGGGTTGCTGTCCTGCACATTCTCAACATAACCCTGGTCCAGCACACCTGCCTTACAAAATATGGATCAACAGCCGATGAAATTCTGCACAATGACAATTATTTGAGTCAGTTATGTTGGAGCAGGATAACATTGAAAATGTGCAAGAATATGGCCCCTCGAGGGCTGAAGCTGGACACCATGATTTAAAAACACTGTGCATTTGACACTTTCCTTTTTGTTGGATGTAATCTGTGTGCTTTTATGCTACTCACCGTGACACTGAACTGGGACACTGATATGTTGCTCGGGTGGACACTGAGACGTACGCACTGTTTAATGTCTGAAGCAAAGCGCCGGGGTTCTGATGAACGCTCACATTTCTCCTTTCTGGCGCACCTGAATAAGAGAGGGAAAAACAGAAGAAGGGATATCATTTGTGAATACATACTCAAACAAATGCATATAGTAACTTGATAGTGGTTTACTTCTTTCTACCTGCTGGTATCCGGGGAAAAAGAGAATGCCCCGACTTTCTCAAACAGGTGGTATTAGAAACATTTATCATATTTCTCCTCTGGCAGCATACCAGCTGCAGAGGTAAATGAATGGAAGCCCAGTTGCAGCAGGGGTGGAAGCACTTGCATGTAAAACAATGGTTGCTTTATAAGTGGAAGCCCAATGGGAAAAGAGGTAGGGCCAGGCTTTGTGTGACCATCTTAATGACTGGCATTCATGGGCAATGCCAAATGCATGTAGAGATGTGGGTGCTGACGAGGGGTGGGATAGATTACTTCGTCTCTTAATACCAGACCAGGTGGTCTAAACCAGTCTGTTACAGTGGTTTGGGAACAAGAGGGCTGGGGCCATTGTGCTTGAGGAGGAATTTACTGACTCCTGTTCCAAATGCCATCCCCTGATACACAGCAGGGTCATTCTCCAGGAAGAGTTGGAAGATTTTAATGGGCTTTTAGGTATGAAAATTACCATCAGTTCTCATCAAACCCTTAGAGCAGAGATTTTTCATATGAAATGTTCCAGCTGAATTTTTATATTGTGAATGCTTTGTAAGAAATAATCCAGCCTGTTATACAATATAAACCAACATCTTCTCCACATAGACACAAACCTTGTTTTCATCTAACCCCCTCATACATTAATTTAACTTTAATCCCCTCTCAATTTTAATATATATATATATATATATATATATCAGCAATTAACCTGGCAAATCCACAAAGAGCCCTGGAACTCCTGTAAAGAAATAAATAATTGAAAAGAAAGGAAAAGGTCACAATGAACAAATCTTTCGGGGTAGCTGAGGTCAGAGATGCTGTAATTCTTTTTGCAAAAATAGGCTTTATTTTCTTGAATTAGAGAGATTGAAAGGGGGACGAGGTGGGTGACCTGACATGAGTATTGTGAAGTTAAGCGTCCTAACTTGCTGCCAAAGACGGGCATAAAGAAAAGGAAAAAACATAATCTTTCTGAGAGGGTGAGAAAACAGGAGGAGTAGTACAGAGTGCAAGAGAGAAAGTGGAAGACAGCAAGAGAGGCAAGATTTAAAGGAATGAAGCTTTGTTAGCTTTCTATAAAGCTTTCCCCACTAAGCCGGTTTGAGTAGGGGTTTAATCGCTTCAGTTTCTTTTGTGCTTTCTATCACTTGCGTCTTTGCCTTTCTTCTGATTTATTAAGACCACATCATATAAGTAGGAAGGCAAGGAAAAAATCCCCCCAAAAATCTACAACCGCACACTTTCATGCATTCATTATATCTTTTTAGCAAACAAGTTTGGTTTCTTTAACAGCACAGGTTTGTTGTTTAAACACAGGCATGAGGACACTTGTGAAAATACTCAGACTCAATGGTAACTCCAAACCATCCTGAGCATATATACAAAAACTGAAGTGATAATTAATCTTTGTTTCAAGTTTAAAAAGATACAGAAAATGCTGGAACTTTATCACCATTGTATGCGCACAGCTGAACAGTCAAAATCCACTCATCACTGCAGTCATTTCCGAGATGTAAAATGGCTTGAAATTAATCCAATGTTCTTGTTTTAAAATGAAGGTTACATTTTTTTACCTGAGATCTAAAGCTTAAGAAAATTTAGAGCAAAAGTAGAATAACCAACAGTCACTTTATCTGCATTTCAAGTGGCACTTTTCTCATTCTCTTTTTCACTGGCAAAATGTACGTGTCAAATGATAATTCAGCTATTTTAACAATATTGTGTGGTGAAAACAAGAATTTATTTTTAGAATGGGCAAGTTCTTACGTTTTAGTAATGCCAATTTTGGTTTCAGAGATTTTTAATTAATTTATACTGAGATTAAAAGTATGTTCCATGTTAAAAATAAATATTCCAGTATTTACTTAATAAAAAATGAAAACTAGATATGATACAGGAAAAGGTTTTTTCTATCAATTGTAAAGTTTTTACAATATGATGTTCTATGTTAGAAGCAAATGAATAATTAAGCTATAGTAAATTAAAATTGGCCTGCAGCTGCACTCCCATATGGTTTAGTCTGTCATAAGACCTACAATTTGTGACGATACACTTCCAAGAAGCCCTCGTTCACTTAATGGTATTTCTTAGTCAAAAGTCCTTGATGTCATTAAGTAAATAATGAGATATTATTTTTGTTTCACATTTGAGCACAGTCCAGTTATATTGACTTTGACACTATCTAACATGGCACATCACATGTGAAATAAAATACTAATATGTCCAAATATTTCTTTCTTGCTCAGTATTTTTTGCCTTCTGCTACAACATTAGCAAGCCTCACAGGATAAACCTGACGCAAATCTCAGGTAGCACTTTGATTCGTGAGGAATGTGGTCCGAGTTGATAAATGTCTGTTGTTCTTGACTGAGCCAAATATGAGTCAGGTTTATGACATCAGCTCGCTGAGATGTTGGTGACTGTAAATAATGAAAGGGGAATGATGATGCGGGAAATGAACTGAGGAAGCAAACTGAGCCTGTTAAATGCATAATAAAATCAGTCTGCTTAAACACTGGTATCAAAGACAACATTCATTTTTTTTCTTTTGTTTTTAGTGGTGCAGGAAACATACATTTTACAATTACAAACATAAAACAAACACATGATTTGGCTCCATTGTGTACTCTGTGTATTTTTATTCCACCACGCAGAGTTATATATATATATATATATATAGTAGCATTTTCCATGTGTAATGGTTAAAATTTGCATGTAATCGCGGACCGCATTAAGCCTCCTCTACTCAATCAAAATATCTCTAATAAAAATTTGTAATGCAAGTCTAGCCATGACTTTATTGGATGTTTTTCTTCTTTACACACACATGAAATTAAATAAAAATATTATTGATAAAATTCCATAAGAAGAGTATATTACTATACAACAGTGTGCTGCTAAAAGTGAAACTTAACATTCAGCAGAAATAAAAAGGATAGGGGATGGATCAGGGTTTAGCCAATAGATACTCTGATTCTTTCAGTATTTACAGCAGATTTGGATCTCAGAAACTCATGTTAAGATTCTTCATTTGTTTGCACATTGAATACAAAATGTGGCACTATTTTAAAATGTTTGTCAAATAACTTTTGCTGGTCTTTCACCGCAGTATTGAATATAGTAGAGAACAGCCTACCTGCATTTTCATAGTCAATACTCAGAAACTAATTTTAGGCTCTGCTGCCTAAAGAGAAGCAGGTCAAAGAGAGAAGGAAGGGTAAACTTGCCCGGCTGATCCAAAGAGCAGTATCCTATAGTGAGTGGGGGGCAGCTCAGCCAGTTGGGCTAACTAAATATTGAGGTAGGCTCATGTAAAATCACTGATTTTAGAAGCACACATCTGTAGATTCCTAATCTGGGAACAAAGTAATAAATATTATGCATGTATATCAGGTAACATGGATAGAAGAACTTTGTATTTACAGATATGAATCAAATCACACACATATTTTGTAGTCTTTACCACATTATAACTTCCAACTATTAGCATTAATGTCTTTGAAATAAGCAGTCTTATTCATGAGCACAGCACTTTATTTATGGCATTACTTTGGCTTTTCCTAAAGGTACTTTAACTTTCATCTTCTTCTCAGCCAGAAGGACACAGACTTGGTGTGCAGGACAACGCTCAACCTTTCCAACAGTGAAGAGACTGTGACTCGGCTAAAGATGTACTTCTCTTTATCTCTCTTCAGTAGCCTATTTCCCTAAATATGAAAAAAGGCCGAGCAGTAACCTCCAGGGGTTAAAAATGAAGCCAAATCGGAAGTGCCAAATATTGCACTTCACCCCTCTTTCTGTAGCAGCTTGGGCCCAAATGGGAGTCAATCGCGATGGACTACCAACACCAGAGCAGAAATAAAAAGGTTTACCGTCTGGTAAAAAACAAAAAAATTTAGGTCAAAATTACCTTCATAACAACTGTGAAAAGAGTGATTTTGTATTATTTAATCTTGAAAGTCTGCATAACTGGAGTGTGTTTTTTTATTGACAGATATCCAGTATATGCTAGCAAAACTTTATTATTAAGAGACCACTGTAATGGCACCATGCAAGGTAAAGGGATATAGGCAAGGCAAGTTTATTTGTATAGCACCTTTCAAGTACAGGGCAATTCAAAGTGCTTCACATTGACACAGAAAAAGCATTACAGATGTAAAGAAGAATAAAAATAGCAAAAATCCCAGTAAAATAGTAGAAAAGCAGACCAGAACACCAACCCTGCATTATTAAAGAAACTAAACCTGTTCCTATAGCAAAACAACCTATCTAGAGTACAGTACAGCACCACTAATCAATACAATTTATGACATCTGAAGAAACAGAGTCATGACCAAAATCATGTAGGTAGTTTAATAAAAAATCTACATCACGTTCTAGTATTTTGAGTGGTTTGTACTCCATTCTCTGTACATACTGACAATTTACCAAAATCACTATACAGATGGTCAACATTGTTTAAATTTATATATATATATATATATATATATACACACACATACATACATACATATACACACACACACATACAGGAGAAATGACGGATGTAGATGTGGCATTATCGGAGCAAGGCCGTGGATAATTGTTTACCACCCAGACAGACGTTGAGAGAGATAAAGATTGCATTGTTGTATCAATATGCAGCCTTTGTAAACATTTCAGAGAAGAGCGTTTAATGAACTTCACAGATCAAAGCCATTTAGACTGCAATTAGGATCAGAAAGAGCAAAGACTATGGCTATTTATTTTTCTTTCTTTCCTGTGAATTTGTGTCCAACGCCTCCTCAATTCATCAGTTGTGCAAAATTGTTAGACTGACTAGCAATGATACATTGTGAGACAGCAAGCTGAAAGGATTAGATGGGCTCTGAATGAAAACTAATCTGTACTCTTGTTTTTCCCAACCTTTGATAAGGTGGCATAATTAGAGAGACTGAAGAGAGGGCAGAGAAGGATTGCTAGGCTTGGCAATTGATGCCAATGAGGCTGTCATGGCCATATAAAACTAGATAGTCTTGAAAATAATATTTAATCTAAAAGTATTTATCATTCTGTGCTCTTTTTTAACTTTTAATTGACAAAATAATCATCTTATTCAGGGATATGAATAGAGAGCAAAACTATAACAGTTAATGCTCAGTGATGAGTAGAATTAAGTCATTTATAGGAGACTTGAAAAATTATTTTAAGAAATAACAATAACTTTAAATAAAAACCTTCATGTTAGTTTGCTTCATGACATTGGCTGGAAATGTAAGTTTGAAAGGACGAAGCAAAAGAATAATGCTATTTAGTAAGCTCAGGGTCTCAGAAAAATCTGTTGGTGTTTCTCAAATATAGTATCTGTGGGGTGCAGGTTGCTGGTTTCAGGGGAGCAGAGTAAAGGATTATACTAAAGAGACGGTTCAGCTGCATGTGGCCATGTGAGACTTTGCCTGTAATGCATATCTAATGCAAGGCTTGGAGAAGGTCAAACAGGCTGAGAAATGAAAGCTATTAAACTGTCACAAAGCTGAAGTCCAGTCATCCTCAACTCCATCAAATACCTATGTTGGGAAAACATAACACCTGATACAGTATATACAAGGAAGACAGCCTGTGTGAGCAGTAAAAAGCAATATTTGTTTACAAACAGATACAATGAATATACAATTTCAACCCATGAGAAACAAATTTGCAACAAAAGTACATGACCTTTAAAACTATGTGTTGTGTGTTAAACATGGGTTTTGCATCTTTATAGTTTTTGTAGTAAATCAATGCACAACGAGTAGAAGCTCTGTGGTCTAGCTGAAACCCAATTACCATACTACCCATGCATCATCACACACTACATAGAGTCCTATACATATTAATAGCCACAGGCTGTATAAGTTGCTGTGAAGCAGAAGCCGTGTCACACACATTAAGTCATATGACACATTCAGGCTGGCTACATTTCTCAAAAAAAAAAAAGAATAAATGCAACAAGCACACACACAGTTGGTGTGCCTCCTGCCATCATTAAGAGTGGTGGTCTTCAGAGTAGAAATCTGCATGAAAAAGCTGTTTGGAGAGTCATTACCAGGCCCACTGGCCATGACCCTGTTACTCCACTTTGTGTGGACATACACAAATGCACACAAATGAACTCGCACTCAAAATATATATCTCATGAGACCATACCTGAAGGCACAGATATTGCATGGCTGCCCCTAGATCTGGAAGTTTCTGTGCAACTGTATGCTCCCTATGCATACCACCAATTCAATAATGCCAGCTGAGTTCAAATTGATCTAGTACGAGAGCTGTTTACTCTATAAAAAACAATCTGTGATAAAATCTCTCAATGTGCAAAAAGATCAATATTTTATAGATATTACAAACATTTTTAAATAAAATGAAAGCTAAAATAATTTACTATTTCAAAACACAAATCATATATTTCCCTCTTAATTAGTTGTGTTTGGGTAGAATCATAAGCCACAGAAATATGGGCCTCAAATTAAGTTCTGGCATAGTTTTTTCATGCATCCCGACTCGCATTACCATTAAAATCTTGGCAACCATCAAAAACCACTAAATTTTCATTACCTTTCATTTTCATACACACAGCAAGTCCCCAGACAGAAGCAACTAATGATGTCACAATGCGGTGTACTTATTAGTGTTTAATCATTGTTAAACAAAATATTTTTACTTCTTTGCAATGAAGACTTAAAACATGACAAAGTGCTTTACATATTTCGAAGCAGCCAAACTGCCTCTCCATCTCCCCACTGCAGCACAAACGGACACTTACTGACATGTATAGACACATGTACACGCATGGAGATGCACATGTGTAAAAAACCTGCAGCTGTGTCATTATTAGGACCAAAGGCAGCTTTTTACATCTTGAAGAAACAGCAATAATTCCCGAATACCAGCAACATTTGACATCCTAGCTGGAGAGCAGGTGTGGTGTTTGCAAATTGAAGTCCCTTGTTTCAGGGTGGTTTCATAATGGAACCCAGGGGTGAGAGCACAGGGATGCTTTCTGAACGGGGTCTCAAAAGTGCACTTGACTTTTATCTTTAAATTGTGTTATGATCCTGCATGAGTTCAGTGTAGACAGTGGCATACGATATTGATCCAGACAGTCAATATCCAGCCTATGGAGTTAAGGTGTGTTTATTCACAGCTATGTTGCAGCTTCTATCTCAGAATAAAGAGATACACTGAAAATTACTTAATCATTTAATTAAAAAAAAACACACTGTTCTGTCAAGAACATGCATTTATGTGAATACCATGCCTAGCAGTGGATACAAATCATTTCAGCTCTATCAATCCCTTCCCAAATAGAATGTATCTAGCTTGATTTAAAATCCTGCCAGACTAGTAATTATTTGTTCAGAGGGACATTGTGCATCTAATCAAATATATTTTATTCAGAAATTTGCAAGGCGAGACAAAAAACACTAATTTTCATTTACAGACTGAATGCTGATACATTTAATACCTTGAACAGATATTTAGGCCTATGTGTGTCAAAAAACTAAAGAAATGATCAAACATGCCATTTAAACACAGCTCAAACCCTCCTGCACAGGAGCACATTGAGTAGTCTTAGTGACAATGCTATCAGACATTCAAACTGCAACATTATAGGGATTAGAGATGGATCATACTGTATGGTTATTATGCTGTTACTATGCTGTCATCGTCATGGCAACATCCTTGCCATTGCATATACAAGGTGACTTGCCTGATTACCTTTTCCTAGAAAAGCTCTCTGTCATTGTCAAGATGAGGCATTTTAAGGTGTGAGTGTCTTTACCCTCCCATCCTTAACTGGAGTATCTCTCCTAGTCATTAATTCATGCTCTTCAATGTAAGATTTCTAATCCTGCCCACCTCTTTAGCTACAAATTTATATAGCCTCTCATTTTCTCTCTGATAACTCTCAGCCATCTCATTTAGTAAAACTCACCAGATATATTTACTTTCTTTGACTGTCACCACATCTCTCATTCATCAGCTTCGTCTCAAGTCGGTTCAGTTCACGCTCTGCCAGACAAAAGCGAAAGAACTGTCCCAGTGTGTGTGGATGTCCATTTTCCAGTGCCTGCACTTCCTTGTGTGTGTTGGAGTGACAATAGGTGACAGTGAGCAATGGTCCTGACTTAAAAGTGGGTGTGCAGCTGTTGTGTGTCCTTGTGGGTGTGCGGTGGATTGGTGAGTGTGTGTGTATGTGTGTGTGTGTGTGTGTGTGTATCTTCACACTAGGGTGGTGACAGTTGAGAGAACTAGGAAGCAAAGCAGTCTGTTCCATCCTGATGCCCCTGTCACTTCTTGGCCTTGTTTCCTTCTCTCAACTTTCCTTACGATCCACCAGGAGGTGGATGGTGAGGGCAAGGAGTGAAACTAGTCGCCCATACTCAGGGGATAGCTAGCCTCCCCTGGGCAGAGACATCAAAGCAATGCCAGGGATCCAAGAATCTCAAGATCAAAGCAACAAGTTTAAATGAATTCTGCTTCTTCCATAGGACACCTCACAAACAGGAACATCCTAAACCATACTTTGGGAATAATTTAAGAAGTTTATTGACAAGGTTGCACCAAATTCAGAAATTGGATTCTCACTAAGACTAGCAAGAGGAGGTGAGATTTTAGGATGAGGATTTTATCTGAAACATGCATCTAAAATATGATTGAAGTGCAGATTTAAAGTTGTTTATACACGAGACTTGCATTTCAAAAACACTAAAAGCATGTAACTTGTAAGCCAGTTGATTAGGAAGCAAATTCGGACTGGATGTGCTCTTGTAATTTAACTGTTCAGAGAATTTGCCAGAGGTAATGAGGCCTTTGCTAGGTGATTAACATAGAAAGTGGTTAGGACTGTTTAGTTTAAGTGTAACTGTGATAACAGACCATGTATTGTATGGTTGTGTATCCATGGCAACGGTTATGCTTTCATATAGTTGTTGCTGGTGGTGGTGGTTCTCTTCTTTTATTTTATAGGTGCTCTTGATGATTCTCTGCTCTATTTCCTCAAAGAGGTCATAGAACGTTTTCTGCTAAGTGTTACATGAACAGGATATGGTTTAGTTGTAGCTACAATTGTTTAATTTGCTTTCTACCAAATGCATCTTTGGTTTCTTTTTCTTTTTACACTTTTCTTCCTGTCTTCCCTTTCCCAGTTCCACCATTCCATCCAGGAGTGAGATATAACTCAGCCATGACCAAAGCCAAACTATTGTTTCCTTGCTACAATGCTTAATAGAGCAAGGCTATTGAGATTGCATAGCAAAAAGCAGCCACCTTATGTTAAAGGATTTGCTAGAACTGATGATTTTGATCTAGAAAAATATGTCTTTATGTATATAGTAAATATTTTCCCTGTTAATGTCCACGTTTACAATAGCCTTCCCCAGACTAGTTCCCACTTCAAGGAGACATAGCTTTTTTGGTGACAAGCAAATTGTAGAAGTCCTTTTTTTTTATTTGACATTAGCATAACGGTAATGAGCAAACTGAGGTAATGTCTAGTTGTGGACATAGTGACTGGTAGATGTGGTGCAGAATTATTATGAATGAGAGAATGAAAGTGATGATGGTGGTGGGGTTTAGAGAATAGAACTGCCAATTAACTTCCTCCACCAAAAAGGTTATGCATTGTTATGCAAGTGCTGTCAACACTTCAGATACCTCCAGAAAACAAAGGCTTGATAAGACAAGAAGCTTTAGGCATGACTTGAGAAAATTTTAATCAGCTATTTTGTTTGTTTTTAGATCATTTCCTTAGCTTTTGCATAAGCCTAATATTCTTAGACACAAGTTTGATTATTATTTTTAAGGCCTGATAAATACACAGAGAGCATGAACGCATCAACTTCCTCCTTCTAACAGGAATTTTTAAGTAGTTGACTTGCAAAATTTACAAGTCAGATTAGGGATAAAAACTTACAACTTTCCAAGGAATACAGATATTGTTTGAGTACAGTGATTTCTGAGAATGTCCCTGTAGGGCGTTGTTTGCTTGTGGAGCTATTGATTTCATCGACGGACCTTAATCAGTGAAGTAAGAAAAGGCATTTGCTTGCAGCTAGTGGCACAGATGACTTTACTGTTCATATTCTACTTGAGGGAAGAAGAATCAATACTATGAGTGTTTGGAGGAGAGAAAAAATGATAAGGAGTGGGAGAGGTATGCTCTTTATGATGAGTGGATGAATCTTACAAAATAAGCTGGTATATAAAAAACAGAATATAGATAGATATAGATATAGAATATAGATGCAAAAGAAAAATGTGTGAAACGGAATTAAATGTATAAAACAAGCAGTGAAACTGATGTGTAAATGAAAAAAGTCAGGTTTCACATTCCTGCTCATTAGTCTGATTCAGCCTACCTGGGTTTTCACTCTTCACAGCACTTCTTAAACTCTCTCCAGTCTCTTTCTGTCTGCCAGACAATCAACATCCCATGTCTTAAGTTGAACTCAAGCATTCTGTCCACTGGTTACCCAAGTTGCCAACTGAGCACATTATTCTCATTGACTTCTTCATAAAAGACCTCTCTTGCCTCTCCTGATATCTAGACGCTGACTCGCACTCCGTTTTTGGAGCACCAATCCTCATCTATCATTTGTGCCCAGTACTCGACATCTGCTTGCCTATTTTTGACCACATCACTGGATTCTGGATTTTCTTTCAGCTCTCCTATTCTTTCCTTTGGCCACTACTCCAAAGCCCTCTACCCATCACATTTTTTTCCTTTTTGAAACACTCCAGCGTCTTACCTAAGTTTGGGGCCCTCACCATTACCATTTATATATTGAGCAAAATAATAGATGTAGAAATGATGCATACACCTGTGTACAAGCAATAACATGGTGGACAAGCCTGCTGAAGATGAAGCATGATTTAACTGGCGAGGAAGTGAAGAAGAAGAAGATAGGATGAAAATAGAAATTAAAAGAGTTTGAAAACGTGAGGAACTCAAATATTTCAAAGTAATTATTATTGCTAACATATGAAACATTAGCAGCACTTGTTTAGAATTGACACATAGTAATGTGATATTCCCAAAATCCATGCCAGATCGGATGGCAATCATTTTAAGAAAGATTTTAAAAACTCCAAATATGGTCTCCAATCTGCCTGGCTGTCATGCACTACAGGCGCCTTGACAGCCTAGTTAACCACTTAGAGAAATGACAGCTGACAGACTGGCATTACAGGAGGTAACATAACCACAACATGGCTGGAGCATTTCTGGTATATTGGCTCTCTGCAGGAGTGCCACTGCCTTTCTTGGAGGGGATTAAGTGTGTATGTAAGTCATAGAAAAATAACACCATATCAGACCAGCTCCATGCTATAAACAAAAACAGTAAGACATGATATCCATTGGTTTTGTTGGACAGAATTTAACAAACATGAAGTAAATGAAGAGTAATGTAAGTATGCTATTTGACAGCATTATATTTAGCAGCATTTTTAGTTGTTTCAGCCATTTGCCAAGAATGCCACCCAAATACAGAATGAATGTATGAGTGCTTTCATTTAGCTAAGCACATACCAAAGCAATGCACTGTGGCATATAGATAACATTTCTGCAAGAATCCTACTTAAGGAGTTGACCTGATTGACATCAAATACGAGTGAATAAAGTGATAAAATTGCAAGCTGATTCAAGTCAAAAGTTTCTTTTCACCTGCCAAGCTAGATAGGTATTAGCATAAGTTCTACATCGCAGCAGATGACAGCATGAGCAGACCAAGACAGTTGACAGGAACCCTCCAGCTTTACCTGAATAATGTCAGGCTCACTGCAGGAG
This sequence comes from Kiunga ballochi, assembly GCA_037177335.1. Taxonomy (NCBI): domain Eukaryota; kingdom Metazoa; phylum Chordata; class Actinopteri; order Atheriniformes; family Pseudomugilidae; genus Kiunga; species Kiunga ballochi. Next base: position 13,310,356 of record JBAMIG010000025.1, read on the forward strand.
CTGAGGATCTGATGCAAATTTTCTTTGAGGGTTTGGGAAAATACATGTAAGATTTCCAAATGAGATGATAAACACAACTATATGTTTTTACAAAGCTCCATAAACATATTCAAAGTCAAACTTTTGTGTAATGGATAAGACATTGAAGGTCCTTTAAAAATAAACCTCCAGTCTTTGTCAAGGACAATATGACTGCTTTAAGAGAAGCAGAGACACAAACGCACAAACAGGTGCACCATCCATTCCAGTTGATTTCCTCTCCTGTAATATTGATTGCCTTTCCCCACTTGCTCTGGTGTTCTCTCTAACAGCTCCTCTCACTGATCCATAGAGTAAATAAAGGCAATGCTGATAGAAGAAAGAGAGAGCATGACTGTGTGTGTGAGAGAGAATGAGAGACAGTGAAAGAGAAAAAGAGGGAGCATGCAATTCTGTTTTTTCTCAGAGCAGCGAGGTGATTTCAAGGTTGATTGGAACTACAAACCATCTCAAAGAGCACTTTTGAAGAGGAACTGCTTTCAGTCCATTCCTAAAAACACTCTTACCTCCAGCACAAAGTTAAGCATGGGTGGAAGAGTGTGAGATTTTTCATGTATTTTTTAGGGGTGTTCAATATTGTCTGCACACTCGGATATACTTATTTTGTCCAACTTTTAGTTTCCAATACGAATAAGAACAGATATCAAAATATTTTCCTCCACCCTAAGAAGAAGATAAAGAAAAATAATCATATTAGTTTAGTAAAAATATTCCCTGATTTGCAGCAAATTTGATGTTTGTAGGAACTATGAAATATTTTGAAAGTTTCAAGCTTCATTTCCTACAAATGACTACATGGTGCGATGATTTAACAGTCACAAGATTTCTTGCAAATTGTGCCAAATATAGAGTTTGATATATAAAATGTGCATGTTTTGTAAAATTTATGTAAAAAAAAAAAAAGTAAACACTGACAACAATTTTGATATTTTGATATTTTCTAATATCAAATCTTATTGCCCATGTTGGCCGTTAATATTAAAATGCCAATAATTGTTGTTTTAAAGACACATTATATTATTTAAGTTAAATTTTGTCTAGTTTTGACTTTGTCACAAAAAAGCATTTCACAAGACACAAAATAGCATTTTTCCACTATAATTCACAATATGTTATTTGCTATCATCAAGATGTAAAAAGACGTATGAGGAGACAAGACAAAACTTGCTTGTTTTTGTTTAATCTTTTTAAATTCAGTTTAATAACTAATTTTACATCAATAGAGAAATAAACATATTGTTTTGTCATTTAAGCAATAATAAAAATTAAACTGAACATCAGAATGTGTGCACTAAGATTTTTTTTACTATAAAGGAGGTAAAAGACTTTTTATGGGAATTTAACAAATGAAATATTGTGGATATAAAATGTGTATCATAGAACCTAAAACTGAATCTGTTAACAAAACAAGTTTTGATGATGAGAAGCTGAAAGAATTGATCAGGGGCAAGGGGTCTTGTCTCCATTGTGGTGGAGGTGATGCTCAGGGGGGTTTCAGTTACACTAAGACCCTTTTAAGAATTCACAAGGCCTGAAAGCCTTGGAGAAGGAGAGAAGAAGAGTAAACCTGTGGTTGATCAATCTTACTGTGCTGTGCATTTTATATACACTTCATCCCTTGAGCTAGGTGATCCTATTGCCAGAATGCATGGGAATTGATCTGCAGCTACACACAAACACACACTCACTCACTTGAACGCAGTACAGCTGCATTTTGGCTTTTTTTTTCTACAGGGTCTCGTGACCCTGTTCTTGGGTTGGTGAATTGACACTTACTCCCCAGGAAAAAAGTTTTTGTGTGGGAGTACGCCAACGATCGAGTGTTCAGACAGAGGGGAGCCAATTTTATTAAGCCAAGCGTGACAGACCAATCTTTGACCACTCATTTGCCATGGCTGTGAAGATGTTAAGCGTGGTAATAAATTCATACATAAGCAGACACATAAAAAAAAAACACTGATATGCAAAGACGACATTTAAAATTGATTTTAATATAGAAATGCAGCAATGTTTTTGGTTGGATTTATTGTTTAGACCAATTGTCTACTCTTTTACCTAATTTGGTCACCTTTCTTCCTTTCTGAGTCTTAGCATGTTCCTCTTGCGCTGCTTCTCTGCCCCAACATCTCCTCCCATGCCCAACAGGGATATAGGTGCTACATGTACCAAGTCTCCCTCACACATGGAGATAAATGCCACATACAAATACACAGTCTAACACACTTACTGACCCAGAGCTAGCACCAACATAAGAAACCAATTTTCAATTGACAGTAAAGTGGGAAACCTCACTGCCCCCTAGCAAACACCATTTCCCTCTGCAGTCTTCAAGGACAAGGTTTATAGCTTTATGGTACTTGCAAAATTGAGTGTGTTTGAGTGTCCTTGTTTATGTGTTTTGAGGAGAAAATGATCAAGCCTAAAACATTACAACAGTTAGGAACATAATGAGTCCACTGTGGTTAATGGGCTCATCTCTGGAATCTTATTCAACAGTTTTTCACAACAGCAGTGACTATCATTTTCTTTGTGTCATCTCCTTAAGGTTGTTTTGATGCCTATTAAAAATTTGTCAGTGCCCTCATCTGTATTTTTTTCCAGGGCTGCTACACAATGCCATTGGCTTTATCTGGTAATGGATCTAAGGGGGGTGTTGCTGGCACAAGGCCTAACCCCAGGACAACAATCTGAGACTTGGCCTGGGTTGACTAGGGTTGAATGTTTAAAGGCTGAAGGGAATGGAGTACTGTGCATGTGTTCAATTGTCATCGAGTTGGAGGAGGCTAACAACTCTAACACAACATCCTTTTAGATGGCTGCATGCAGATGATGCAATTCCTTGGTAAAAAATGGAAAGAAAATCCAGCATTTTATACATCCAGAGTGAACATAGATATGGTAAAACTTACATGTTGTGCAGGACACACCAGCCACAGTGGGGATCTCCTGATCCAAGACATTCATTGCAGGTTGTGTACTGACCACAGGCCTCCACTGGCACCTTTGATAGCTGCAAAGAAATATATGATAAGTTTAAAACACAGGGGGATTATATGTCTGTTTAATAAAGACAACAAAAATTCAGCTCTGTTAGACATCCAAACAAACTTGATTCATCAATTTGTCTTAAACAAAAATGTTTTAAATCTTCCTCAAAAATGTGCAAGCATGAGTAAGCCAAAGGTTGCTGCAATCAGATCAACAAAAACGATTAGGAGAAGAAATATTAAAATCACTGACTTTTACTCAAACCACATCATTGACTATTGCAGCATTTTTGTAGAGCTCAGTGTTTGAATCTTTAACTGTTTGATAAATTATTCACATCATTACATCATTGCAGATGTCGAGCCGGTTTACATTCTCCTCTCTCTTGTAGACTGATGTAACAAGCAGAAAATAACTCCAGCAAAGTGAGACTACCTGCTTTCAAGTAACATTTAGGATTATAATCTATTAAAACAAACATGCTAAACTACATGCAAATTATTCTGTACCATGGCTCATTTTTATGATAATATTTTTGTATGACACTTTTCATTTTTCTCCAACACAGTTGCCCCAAAGAGAGAGAGAGAGGGTGGGGGGGGGGGGGGGGAATTGACAACCGGGGGAAACCAGCCCCTCCATGGGATACAATAACCTTGCCAGATCGAAAGAGAGCAG
>JBAMIG010000025.1:13362311-13387753 GCA_037177335.1 Kiunga ballochi
TGATTTAAGATGAACTGCATCTTGAGTGACAATAATATTGCCACAAAGGAAATGTGTTTGTCATCAAATATTTTAACAGTAAGAAACATTTAGGCTTAAAGAAAGATTTATCAATAAGCAAGTTGAACAAAAAGGAAAAAAATCCTTCCATTAGATTATTTTATTAAAAACGTATTAATTAAATAATACTCCATCATCTCACATTGTTTAATGTCAGGGTACATTATTGTGCTTTAATGTTTAAATGGACATTGTTCAAAAGTACTATTTTGGTTGGTGTTTACCCAATAAGGTCTTTGAGAAAAAGCATCAAAGAGCCCTGTGTATCTTTTATCTTTCCATCTCTAAACTAGTTTAATGTGTACACACAACACCATAAACCGACCTTCCCCAGATAAAGGGATGGTAGGAAAAGACCACAACACTGTAATCCAATGAGCCAAACAAAATAAGCTTCCATCTCGTGTTCTTCCAAATCAGCTCCATCACGTCTTTCTTACTTTCCTCCCTTCCCCTTTTCTTCCTATGTTTCTCACCGGTGTTGGAATTCAGAAGAGAGCTCTTTTGACCATTTTCTGTGTGTGAGTGGACAAAGCTTATAAATTCCTACTTTAATGAGCATATGTGTTCTCCTCTGCTCACTCCCCAAACACACCATCTCAAACACTGGCAGCTTGCTGGCATAGTGAATTGCTTGTGTGTGTGAGGAGGAGAAAGGAAAAGATGGATATATTGCTGCTGTATGACTGGAGCAGACCAGTAACTCCCCTCATTAATGAGTGAGTGTTATGTTCTCTTATTCTCTCAAGTTTCCCAGCACAGCCTGTCAACACTGATAGTCTTCTGAAAAGAACAGAAAAGAGGAACTATAGTCAATACAAAGGACAAAGGGAGAATTATGATGGTAAAAAGTGATGTGAATAAAGGATACAGGAAGAAAAATGAAGAACAATGCTAGAAAAGCTCTACAACTCAGACAAGTGGAATTAAACCAACCACCTTGAAATAAATTGTAAACTAGAGTTCAGGACGATGTGGCAAAACAAATTTACTAGCATAAATGTCAGTATCCATGTACACGAACTCCAAAAGCCTGAGGCAATGCTGTCAATCCACAAAAACTCTCCTCACCAAACTGTAATCCCCTCTACCATCCTCTGTCGAGCCCACAGATATTTCCAAACCTTCTACTGATGTTGCATCACCGTAACTGTCTGTTGGATGCGATTGCAGTTTTTCCTCGAGTATAGATCAGTGAGTGTTGAACACAAGGCATCACATATGCCACCAATCCATCTTAGAGCCCAAAGCCAGCAGAAAAGGATGGTATAAGTAATGGCTCTGTTGTTAACACACTGGTAGAAAAATAGTAGGTTTTTTTTGCTTGAAATGCCCAACAAGAAAAATAAAATATCACAAGTCAAAATATGAGTAAATACAATTAAAACATTGCATATTTACCATTATATTCATACATATTATAGATAGCCTATAAATTCACACATACATATGCTAAAACTGTGTGGTCCCAGTTGGTACTACTGGTCCTAAGCTGTTTTAATGATTATTTCCAGAACCAGAAAGGATTTAAACCAGGTAACAAAAACAAGAACCCATTATAAAAGGGAGGAGGCAACGGAAACAAAGGCGCCTGAACTAAGCAGTAAAAAATCTATAAAAAAGCTTAAAACTTTTGCCGGAAGCAGGTGCAGATGAATATTCATGAATGGAGCGAGTAGCAGGTTGCCTTTCCAAACACTATTGTGCAAGTGAGTGAGTGAGTGTTTGTGTGTGCACCAAGCATGGCCCAGTATATCTTTTTCTTTGTGTAGGTGAAAAAATGGTCATTGCCCAGAGAGGGACAACTAAATAAAGACAGAGGGTGAAGACAAAAGCAGACCAAATGCGGTACTGAATATTCATGAGAGGAAGAGTGACTCTCAGCAAATCAAACACAAGGAACAGAAGGTAGAGCAGGAGATTGTTCCACTAATTCCTGTTCGATTTAGTTTTCTGTAAGCTTACAGCAACACTGCAACTTTTCCGAACACAGACTGTGGCAGAGCGCTTCAAAGCAGGGTCTTTCAAACGGTCTTTTCAAACAAATTATAGATCCCTGTGGCAGCTGCTGTGCATTTTACTCTCCATTTTAAACAGGGTAACAAGAAGAGTTCACTAGGCCAGGAAATAATTCGCTCAGTGTTCAAACAATGTTTAGATTAACTTCAGCAGACTTTTCACGTGTCGAAGCATAAAAAGTTAGGCATGAGTCATTGGAAAATAATGATTTATTGCTATTTAGTGGCATCTCACCCCACTCATGCTTATTCATGGCTAAATAAGGCTGGTGACAACTTGGGTTTCTTTCAGATAATGCTGCTTTTCACTTTTGTCAAAACAAAGACTGTTTTATTTCTGAGAATTAAAATAAGCAACAAAAATAGATATTTTACCTTAATACCAGTTTAAAAAGCATCTTTATCAATATCAAATAAAAACAAGAGCACACATTAAAATAAATTCTGTAAAATGCTTAAAATATTTTCCTTACTGAAGAAGTTAAGCTTTAACCAAATCTAGCTTCTGAAAATGTTAGACACACATTGCCAAGGGGCAAACACACATTGATAGTCACACTGCAGGCATGCATGTTATCACACTAAAATGAAATATGACTGCAGTACAAAGAGGCAAAGCACATTTCTTAGCTTACAGTACATTACCATGGAAATACTGTCAACATCTGGTATGCATGCTAGAACGATGCTAGTATTCATTCTACATAATTTAAGCCCCATTTATATGAACTTTGTCCACTCAGTGATCTAGTGGGAGCAATGGCAGCCATACATATTTTAGAAAGCAGAAGGAGGAAATGGACTGAAAATGTACCATTAGAGTTGATGCACAAAAAGATTGGTGGGCACATAAATTGGCAGGTATCTTAAAAAGGTAAAAAAAATTATTGTAGCAATAAGTATGAAAAGAACCAAGTCAGGAGTGGGGAAAAGTAAGTCGAATAAGAGGAGGAAGAGGTGCCTGAAAATTCTCAAGTGACATTAGTTAAAAGACATGTGAACAGTCAGGAGAACCAGAGAAAAAAATTATACATTATTTATGTATTCCTCCGTCTTCCCCAATCAGTTAGGAATGTACACTTCCTCCATGAGTAGTGTGAAAAGAAAGAATGAAACACCAACACAGAATGCATGAAAACAGAATATCTGAAAAAAGAAGGGGGCAACGTTTGCTGAATACTTGACGAGATTATCATTTTAATATATTACTGAGGTAGCTGTGAGACCAGCAGCTCACCATGGTTTCAATAATAAGGACAGTAATAATAATAGCTTTGCAGTTAAGATCCACATGGTTGGGTCAGAGCACTGTGGTGAAATCTCTTAAGCAATTTATTCCCTCAATTATTTTCTTTATTAAATGGAGAGAGTTGCCATGGGTGATCTCCAACCTACAAGCTTAGAAATAATTTTTTTTAAAGTTACATTTAGAGGACACTAACTGGTAAACTACAGATGGTCTTAATTTACATCAAGAGCTGAAAAGCAATAGTTATAAAACTACCAATATCACACTTATCTGCTGGTCTACCTCAGGGAGGAGAGTGTGAAAGGAAGTGAATGACCTTAACATGTCATATTCTTTTCAGTCAGTATAATATGACAGCAGACAAAGATAAACAGTGAGTCAGCAAGAACCACCACTGAATTACAATCAGGCAAGATGGGTTGCTGCTGTGGCACGAGAAACATTCAGCCATGTCATTATAATGTAACATTACATGGCAATTGCAGACAACAAAAAACTGAGACAAAATCAAGAAAACTTCAAAACATCATATCTGAACATTAAGCTTATTCTATGCATGTGTAGAGTGCAGTATAAGTACATAATGTTTACCGATACGGGTGTAACAGTGAATTATCTGCATATTTATGTAAAATTACTGATGAATAAACCAACAGCATTTAACATTTTACACATTTTAAACTCCAGCTTTTTTTTATCTGCTGTTTAAAACAACAATATTCTAAAATGATTTTATGTTTTTCAGCACCTCATTTAAAAGTTTCCTTCAATCACCCATCTTCCCTTTCACCCCTTCCTCCAGCTGTCCAGCCTGCTGTTCCACTGCCTCTCCACCAACTAAGGAGTGATCACACCAGTGCTTGACACCATGCTGGGACATGTGGCATCTCCACTGCTACCCATCTCGTCTGCCTAAATTAGCATGCATTATACCATCACATGAGCAATTAAATTGAGTAGGAGGATGACTGCGCTCAAGGTAGGAGAGACAGACACCTTTTTAGTTGGGATGTGGGGGGAGACGAGAGTTGCTAGAGTGGGAGGGATGATGATCTCAGGATGAAGATTTTTAGGTAAATGTGAACATATGTGTTACTATTGTTTGAGCAAAAAAGAAGAAGAGAATGAAAGACAGAAAAAGAGGCTATTAAGTTTATAGACTCTCCTCACACCTTTACAGTCCTTTGCCATCAACTGGTGGATTAAGTGTTTTTCATTTTGTGGCAGGGCTTCTCACCAATTGAAAATAAGGGTAAGATGTCCTGTTAGGAACTTACCAATCTGCTTTGTGATGAAGGTAGATGTATACAGACTAAAACAGAATACTTGCTAAAATATTTTTTTTAAAAAAGCAAAGAACAAAAAAAAAATTAAAAACAATACATGTTTTTACATGAAAATACAGATTCCGGGGAAAGCTTTGAAACTAAGGGTAAGCTTTCATTTTAACTTGAAACATTTGTAGCGAGTTTGTTTGTTGTGAATATATGAATGAATGCAGTTTACTGCAGTGAAAAACAAAAATATGAAACAAATAAATTGTGAAAGAAAACAACAAGAGTATGTAGAAAACTCGATGAAAAGAGCAGTTTAAAGAGATGATGTTAAATAATGCAAAGCAATTTCAAAGTTACTATGAATTTCTGCAACTAAAAAAAGAAAATATGTGTTTTAAATATATAAGGATATAGTAAAGCATCAAAACATCTGGAAACTTGAATGTTAAGGTGTGAAAAACACACAGTTCTTCACTAGACATGAACTTCTGAAGTATCACTAGCTTTTTGAAAGGTTAAGAGACTAAAACACTAAAAACCTTACTGTAGTTTATCTAAATGCAGTTTTACAAGTTCCTACACCTGGAAAATTTATCTTTTTAACACATGATAAATTATGTTACAGAAGATCATAATCAATTCTGTTTCAAACAGATAAAAATGAGACTTTCAATAAACCAAGACCTTTCAGAAGTTCAACTCAATGACAACTTATGCCTGGGAGCCTCATATGCAAAGCTGTGTAGAGATCTATGGTGAAGCAATGGATAAAAGAAAATAGTGGCATTGCTAAAAAAATAAATACCCATAAAATTATATTAAATTAATTTAATAACTTCAGTAACAGTAAAGACAGGCCATTGTTGTTAATAGATTCAAATCAACTGAAATAAGGTATCAAGAACAATCTGTTAAATAACTCAGTTGTTCCCATGAGATTGCATAAGCTGCCAGGCCAAAACTGTCTTTTTATTTACTGGAATACAGAAAGTATACTTTGAAATATTATACATTTAAGCTAAAAGGAAAATAAAAAAAAATGATGTTGAGATATATGTGCAGTTTTGTTCTTTTCAATTTTTGGTGCAACAAAAGTAATTCCTCTCCCATAAATACAGTCACTCACTACAGTTAGTTACAAGGACATGCATGATGAAGCTTTTAAGGCAACAACCTTTAAACATTAGCGGTTAAACATTGCCATGTATACACATATTTACAAACAGAAAGTAGTGCTACCACTCTTTAGCCTCAGTCATTAAAAGATCCTCTGTGGACCTAATGTGTGCAAGTAAATACTGCTGACAATGCACAGCAATATATGCCTCAAGCCATACTTTTATCAAGGTGAGACTGTGCTCAGTCTATGCGTGAAGTACAGGCTAACACCGTGTTATCGCTGGGGATCAGTCCCTCTGGATCAATACAATCCATCATCATACTAGATCAGACGCACATATATTTTGTGGGCCATTTAAACCTCCAATAAAATCTTTTTATATATAGGCTCACAAATGAGGTAATTCAAAAGAGGATATTCTGAACTAAAAGTAACACTGCATGTATGCAGATAAGACCTGTTTAACTATAGTGTAGTGTTTATTACAAATTGATTGGAAATGGCTTTGGCGAGATGGTCACACGTGTCACATGGAGTACACATGTATAAAACTGCAAAATCTCGTGGTCTTATTTGGTCATGTCTATTAAACTAAACTAACTTGAACCTGCATGGTAGTGTGTAACTGTTTGGCTATGCAGCAGATCAATATATCAGTGTGTAATATCAGAAAGTAATATGTACAAGAACAAGAAAACCATTGCTACACACCATCTCTAAATAACTGATTAAATTTGTATGCATTGATCAACCATGCTCATATGAACTAAGATTGTGTAATATTCACAGTTCCTTGTTAATGCCTGTTGCATTAAAAGTACAGTGTCTCATTATGTTTACATACCTGATGTCAGGAGAGGGCCGTTTCAAACGTGATTAGAGAAGAGTTATCAGGTACATATGCAAAAAAAAAAAAAAGGAAAAAGCCATTAATGTACATACAACTGGACATAAACTGACAAGAAGTTTTCTCAAGCAAAGATTAACATAATCAACAAACCAAATAAATGCAAACAGTCAAGTAATGTTTATAATAAAATATATAAACCAAATTAAACAAAATTCCTCAGAGGGCTCAGTATAAAACTTAAGAAACCCACAGGCTAAATGATTAAATTTGTCAAGCAGTTTCCACTTATTCCCAGAATCTAAGCAGCACCAACTCTCGGGCCCTGTTAACAGTGTCAGCATCTACATCCTGTTTCCATGTTGTGCCAGTGAAGCAGGCTGGCATAAAGCTGGTTGGCTCTCTGCAGTGTTGTGAAAATGCAGCAGCACAGTACCAGCCTTAGGTTAGAAAGATGTGATTCATTAATCAGCAGTCCCTGCAGGGAATAACACTGCCTGCTGGCACAGCCACTTTTTCCATTCTCCTTTAGTCCCTACTGAATAGCCAGTGGACAAACAGCACAATAGTAAGCTGTACACATACACTGTGTTGTAGAGACACACCGGTATGCATCCCGCTTGTAATTAACCCCCCCTCCACAGACAGACACACACACGTTAATATAAATATTCATGTTTTAGAGTTTTGTCTCTTGAGGCTTATCTGTGATGGAACGGCTCAGTTTGGGGACTGACTGCCTACGATGATAATTAGAAGAAGCAGACCAGGAATTTTTCTTGACTTTTTAATCTTAAAGCTCCAGATTTCTCTTGCTGTCTTGGTTTCTTTGGTCTTCTGTTTACATTCACCTCCCAATTTCATTTATGTACACATAATGGTTTTATTAATCACTGTCAGCCTTAATGGGTCCTGCAGTGGCCAGTAATTGCTTTGTGTAGAGTTTTGTTTGACATTATACAGGTAGACCAGCTAACACTGAAAAGGTGAGACAACCTTAAAGAGGATTTAGAGTTTTTTTTCCTCCCTCACTTCAATGAGATTCCCTCCTCTTTAATCAAATCTGGATTTGGGTTAGGATAAATAAAACCAATTTCATATGCATACTCTCTTTTTGGTAAAGTGGTTCCTTTGAGGAGCCTAAACTAAGTGCCATACAGGCTGAACCACACTTTATGCCAAGCTTCCTATCAATACACAGAGGATAAGTGTTTGTCTCTAAAAATGAACATGCCATTAAATGCCCCAAGGATCCCAAGCTCTTGTTAAGTGCATCACAGGTCTGGCCTGTGAAGTCCTTTGACAGAAGTTTTAAGCAGATAGCAGTGAAGGGATTAATGCTGGAAAGCTATAAATGTGCAACCAGAATTTTTTACATTAACTTAAGAGCAAACACTCATGATGGAAATGATATGCTTTTTTTTTTTAAATTGGCAAAACAAAAACAAAAAAACACACCTGCTTCTACAGGTCAAAAAGTCTCTTGAATTTCTTGTTGAATTTCTTAGATGCAAGACTTTATCCTGCACAAGCTAACACAAAGGGGAGATATAAATAATGGCCAAGCCTTCTCCAAACAGCTTATTGTCTGAGACTGACGGGAAGCAATAGGTCTCCCCCAATTTCCAGTCAAATTTGTGAGCAGAATGTAATTTGTAGGACTGTAGACATTGTCAAGGTCCGATCCAGATTGAAGACAAATGCTTTGTTTTTATATATTTTGACATTTGGGAAGTGGGGAAAAGTTGCAGTCTAATGTTTAGTCTTTCTTTGAATAGCTTTGCAAAAGTATTTAGTCTCAATGAAGAAAACACAACATCAAGTGGTACAAATAACATGCAAATCTCTCTCACATCAATGAAGATTATAAACATATGAGTTTATCAATAACAAACTATCTGGTTCAACTAAATTACTGAGATGTTAAACATAGAAGTATTGCTTTTTTTCCTTTGGCTGTAATCAAATAAAAATGGCAGATGTATACTCCTAAGAAGAAAAAAACAAGACAAATATAACAAATACTGCCTTCCTGGGCTTCAAAGGTGTTCAAGCTCAAGTTAGTGGAACCAACCACTTCAGATCACACAGGCTTTATAGAAGACAAAATCTTTATTGATCTCCCAATAGACAAAGAGCCATTCAAAGTTGTCTATGGAGGAAGAGCATCATTTCACCCTTTTCTGCATGGTGTCCAGTGAACGTATTGGTATGGAGAACGTGCAGTCACGTGTTGTTAACAATGCCAGTTTGGTGGGTTATGTGTCCAGTGATAACCATAGAGTAGCTAGTATTTACACACAGGATAAAGCATGGATTAAGCCTAAACACAGAAAGTACGTGTGGATAGTACCAACAGAAAGCTCCATCTCATTTTGTCTCGGGTAAATTTACATCAATCTATCACTAAGCGCTCCATATCCGTCTCAAGTATCAGCCAGAATGTGCCGTATTTATGTGAAATCTATGAGCAGAAATAAAGCCACAGTTCCCAGTTACTATGAAATAAAATATAAGGTATTTGTGAAATTACAACACAAAGAAACAGAAACTCAGAACATACGTTACCAGCTGCTGCAGACCCTGCTGGGTCTGCAGGTTACCATGGCAACACGTCACTATGACAATAAATAATCCACTCAGCCGCTTCCTGTGAGAAAACGAACGATTTTAACGGTTTAAACATTAACGTATTAATATACATATATATTTAATATGCATTTCTTTTGTAAGTGACTGTGGTAGAAGCGGCATAACGTCCTTTGATGTGTCCATTTGAAGAAATTAATTTACTCCATAGAAGCAACCGCACCTCCGTGTTGTTCGTTAATGTCTGATTAATCTGTAAAACGACAGGGTTAAAAAAACAACCTGTCTGTTAAGCTGCTACACCTGAATGCAAAGCACAAAATCACTATTTTGACCAGAAGAATACTCCACACACTACAATCTGAACTGGTCTGACACTGAACTACTTGCCTTTCAAAATGGCAAAAAGAAAAAAAAAGCTCAGGTGATTCAGTGACATCAGCTGCACATCCTCCATACAGTAAGTCAAGCCCTGTTCACAGTGGGAGTATGTATGCTGAGAGCACCTATCTCATTATCATGCTTCAAATTCAATTGCAAAAAATATGTGGCCACTCTAAAAAGGCTCCCTTATATAAATTAGCATTCAAATTTACCAAACAAAATAGAAAGTGGACAGAAAGTAATGAGAGGAAAAGCAGAACTGCAGATAAAACAGAACATGAGGAAAAATAAGTAAAGTTGGATAAAGGTTTAACAGATGGCCGTCATTTACATGAGTCACAGCTGACATTTCTGTGCCATACAAATAGGCACTCAGACCACATTTACTAAAAGGAAGATAGGAGTGTGTGTGTGTGTGTGTTCTTTCACATACAAGTGCCTGGAAAAAGAGCCTTTTGTATACCAGCTCCTGTAGGTCACATACTTAAGGGATACACAGAGGGGGCTTAAACGCTTCTCGTTTTTGTCTGCTCACTCCTTTCACACACTTGACTGTGGCTCAAACTAATTACCTGCAAAATTCACAACATTATTTCACAGCAACTAATGACTGCTCTTAATATGCTTGTAATTACCTGTCAATTGCTTATAATTGACAGAAACAGCAGCAGGCCTGAGAAAAAGATAAAAAGCTACGTTGCAGGGAAATTAGAAGCTAAAACAACAAATCTATCTACTGGAAAACAGAAATATTGATAGAATTATAGTGATGGAAGAGTTCTTTATGTTATTGCTTTGGTTTATTCCACTCATTCAAGCTTCTTTAATATTATGCAATTATTTATCATACATAGCAAGTCAATAGTGAAGTGCATTTGCAAAGCCAAATAAACAACTTTTCATTTACAATATAGTGAACTACAATACATTGTCGAGAAGTTGTATGCCAGGGAACTTCCAATCGGGTCCTTAAGGGCCAGTGTCCTGCCGGTACTCCATGCTTTCCTGTAACTGAACACCTGTAAGGGCCATTAACACACTTGTGTAATACTTAACAAGCCATGGATATCACTTTAATTTAAAACGTGCGTTTCAGTTGGGAAACTTTCAACACTTGGAGGACACTGGACCTCAAGAACCAGCTTTGATCCCTATTATACACTGTATCAAACAACATAGACCGTGTAGAAATTAACATAGATCATGGAGTCATGAAGCCAATAAAACATGCTAATGCTAACACTCATTGCTTGCATTAAGTGATGTTCCTACCTGCTGAGCATTGCAATAGCACTCATGTCATCTTGTGTTTACAGACCCCCACTTTTTTTTGGAGTTTTCATCTTAATGGTGGTGTCTTGTTTATAAAATATTTCCTTAAACACACTGTTGAATACTTTCTTACTTTTTTCTTTTCTCATGTAATTTCTCTGCCATATGATCTCTTTCTCAGCTTTTCATCTTCCTCAATGTCTCAAATCATTGACAGCTACCACAGATTGTCTTTGCACTGAAGCAGGCACCCTCCTATTGCTCCTTACTCCCCCCTCACAATCTGTTAGCTGCACACTCACCCCATTATTTATTGATCATGGAATGGGGAGCCTGAGGACAGATTGTGTATAGGGTCTGAACAGTATTTCCATAAAAGGATATTTAAGGCCACTGCCTCTCAGATCCCCAATGGCCAACTGTGGAAGGCATACAGTAAGGTCAGAGGACATGATTAAAGGACAACCCAGTCTTCATGAAATATGGACAGCTTATAAGAGTGGCAATAAGGAGGCGGGGAGGGTGATGGAGGCTATTTAAGTGGCTTTAGAGTGGATTTTAAGAGTAGGATTGGCTGTATATGGGGTGAATTTATCAGTAAGAAATACATACAAACTTCTCTCACTGTCATGCTTTTAGGCCGTTTTAAAAGGGATACTTAAGCCCCTCTTTCTCCTTTGAATAAAGGACAAATGGTGCACCTGGCAGTCTGACCGGGGAGCGCTAAAATTGAAGCGACATTGTGTGTCATTAAATTCCTCCACACCAACCCAGGCTCTGCTGATTCAAAGGCACTGCCAGTAATAGCAATGAGGAGTGCGAGTGCATTCTGAGAGCTTTGTAAAAGGTCAGAGATGGTACTGAAGTCTCTTGTCAGCATTTATGGTGAATGGTGTGGAGAAGAGAGAAAAGGTTGGTAGTATCTTTTCATTTGGATTGCTCTGGGAAATAGCTGGGGAAATGAGACTGTTTCACAGCTGTTTCCACAGAAAAAGGAGGGTTAGAAAATTAGGAAGTACAGTAATGTAGTAGAAATCCAAAGGTATGCTAAGAGATGCAGAAATGACAGTTGATGATCAGTGGAACGGACCCAAGGTGAGTGCTGTATGATGTAGGACATTCGTGTTTCTCTTTTGCCAAGGCCAAAGCACTACCTCAGCAAATGACATTGCAACATGACACAGATGCCAGAAAGCGCTCTGATATGCCAAACAGGGAATACAGGGGGTTTGGATCATGAACAAAGGGGTACTGAGGTTGACTGGTACAAGGAACACTACTGAGAGAATCCATTAGCAACAGCTATCTAACTGTGAGCATTGAGAGGACAGGGACTGAACACACATGGGCTAATGAGGGGGTGAACAACAGCTGAGATATATTACCAAAACTTCATTTGGGAAAATTAATACAGGAATATCACCTGGGCAGTCAATCACAGGACTCAAGGAAGGTAGTAATAAAGAGGAACTACTTTTAGGAATTACACAGTGAAAGATGAGTACAGACAGAGCATTAACATACTTTCTCTCCACTGTGGGTTTCCTCCAGGTCTTCCTCTTTAGCTGTGGTGTAAATGATCTATTGGCCATCATTTAGCAAGATTGCATGTTTATCATTCATCACTGGAATCATCAACCCTGTAGGAGACTGTTAGATACTGTAACTAGGCGACCTATGTGAGAAAGAGAGCAAAGCGCTCCCTATGGGACCTACTAGAATGGAAAATAGCAATGGATCATCTCATGAACATTAATCATACTAGCCTAGTTCTTAATACAGACTGTAAAGGGAAAGCGCATATTGAACTGAGCTCGTATGTACATGAGCGTCAACATTAAAAAAAGAGCAGGTAAAAGCAAAAACATAATGTATCACACACTGTATCCAGTGACCTTAAAACAACCAAAAAGAAAAGATGCAATACTACACATAAAAGTATACTTTTAGACACAACAAAGTACAGTATCATGAGGCAATACTTAGTGGGTGTAAATAATAGGTTTGACCATTGTATAGTGTTCATATCAACATATAATAACTTAATGTCAGCTAATATTACTAATGCTGCCACAACTTTAATTTTGATTTGATCATTTGAGACAATACAATTGGCTTATTGATCACTGAAAGGATGTATGGATATAGACTCAGGTAATTTTTTACACCTTAACATATTTACACATTTGGACACAGAAAACCAAGTACCTGACCATTTTACTCACTTTGTTGCAATGAATAAAAATATAAATGCTGTAAATGCTCACACTATTATTACAGTAAAAACATTTCAGACTACAACAAATTTAGTTGAAACTCAAATTGAACCATTTTGTTTGTGGAGTAATGCCTATTGGTTCAAAGATTTATTGTCAAATACAATAATAATGCAACATCATTGAAAACCTGTCCCCCATGCTAAATGTCATGATATTTTTGTTTGCTGAGAGCTCTGAAACATCCCAAAATGGGAGTACTGCCACTGACAGAGAGCAGACAGAGAATACGATGGCATCAACAGTAAGCAGGGATGCTGTCACCTGAAGACAAGGAGATGGTAAAGAGGGAGCACAGGGAATAGAGAAATATACAAAACAATGCAGCAGGAAAATTAAGCAAAAGAACATAAATACAAACCAACACACACAGTAAAAATAAAGGTAAACAAAGGGGTGTGTATGGATGCCGAGTAAAAGGGTTCTTAGTTTGTCAACTGTTTGGAAATAATTGTGGTTTCCCACTGGTATAGCTTTTGCTGGGGAATGTATCATTTTGCTACACAGAGGAAACAGCTTTTTCTGTAACTCTGCAAAGCAGATATGGATGGTGGTGTGTTTGAGGATACACTCATACATAAACACAAATTAATGATTCAAACAAACACAAAATGCTGACGCTCCCTCAGGAAGTCACCTCAAACAAATGGCTGACCTGTGTGTGTCTGTTGGTGTATATTTAAGACATTTATCTGCACGATGTCAAGATAATAAACACCAACAGCTGCAGTCGGTCCTAATTAAATACCTGCACATCTGCTACTGAATCCATCATGCTCATTATGGGTTTGTTGTGCTTGATATGTGAGTGGATGTCTTTTTTTTTGTTTGTTTTTTTGTACATGCGTGATTGTTTTCCATGAAGTTTCGTCTCTCTTTCAAAGGGTCTGAACACATTAGCTTTTAAAATTATCTCCAGGAAGGCTCAGTCAAAGTAAGGTTGCACAGAAGTATGCATGGCTGCATAGTTATAGTGCAGCATCAAAAATACCAACCACAATATGTTTGACTTTGCTTTTCCAACATTGTGGAATCATTACTTTACCATCATTAGACAAAATAGAGAAGATAACAAACAATCAAAGTATTAATTACTTTTGGAACCAGAAAAGACAGAAAACACTGATGAAAAGAAATAGCTACTGTGGGCGTATTGATGATGAGCGTGATGAAAGAAGGAACAGCCATTTGTTCCCAACCAATGGAGACCAATGTTCATTTTCTAACTATATGACCCTGTCTGCCCTTCTTCAACTCACCACCTTCCCTCAGGCAACCTCTGGTGCTAAATTGAGGTCATATGTCACCATTGTGAGTGTGGGAGGGTGCTTACATGCACACAAGATGAGGCATCAAAACTGCAAGTTTGGGTCACAATACAGTATGCAAACATGCACAAATACCACATGATAGGGGATGCATCATATTCCACAATGCATTATGCCTAAGGGGACAGCGGCTCTTGACCTTAAATATTTAGTGGCACTGCTACCATGAAGAGTCTGACAGTTAACTGCTGTCCTCTAATACTAGAGTGCCCCTCAATCCTCCATCTCATCTTGCAATGTAGAAAGATAAATTAAATAGATTTATCATGTTCATATCTTACTCTGATGTTAAACACAAGTCAAATCTTGACCCCTTGTCATCAGGCATGTTTATTAGAAGCTTGCCTGAAGCCACATCTAATGAAGATATCTCAGTGTATAACAGCTGATATCCAGGGTGTCATATATGATCATAATATACTCAGGACCAGTACAATCACTCAATTATTCAGTTGGTGTACTCCATTGTTTGGATAATGACAGTGACAAGTCATGCATTCATAAAGTAAAAGGTCTATGCATGTGTAAGGCTGTGTGCATGTAAGATTTCACCTCACGGGTCACACTCGGAGGGCAATTATTCTCTCCTCTGCATTGTCTTTAACCCCTGACCTTTCAGAGTGATACAGAGTCATAGAGCTAAATCAGTCTAGACCACTTAGTGATCACTGAGTTTAGAAGATAAAAACTTGGCCTCAGGGCATCATTGACAGGAATTTATGAATAAAAACTGGAAAACTGAAGGGAGATTTTTGGACATTGGGAGAAAGGCATCTTTACAGGAAGTTTTTTAGCTGGATAAAAGAGGAATTCTTTAAATTATGAACAGTATCTCTCAGTAAGTTCCTGTGATAAATGCAGATTATGAATCCAGCCATATCCCCTTGAAATAAAACAAATTAAGAGGCATTTCTAAATCAACTAGCATTGCTAAAAAAAAAAAAATGATTCAAGGAATTCTTAGAAGTTGATGCAATACGTGTTTAGAAAATTAGCATTGAAAATTGCCAGCAAATAATGTGAACAAAGTAACATAATATCCATCAAGCTGGTAAATTCCAAAACTAAAATACAATATTATTATGTGCATCTCGGCTGGATAAAAAGACAAGTAGTAACTAAAGTGCTTTATACTTTTCATGGTGTATGTGTTGTATGGCAGCAAACACATGATGTAATGCATACTGACATAAAGGCTGCTGAAATGTGTTACTTGATCTTTGGCAATCTCCCTTATGTGTTTAGGTCATTTGTATTGTGTCAACACATGCTTAAGTGTGTGTTGTGTGTGTGGTGGGCAGGGGGATGGATAGTGGTTTTGGTAATCAATAGTGCCACATGCTTGGACATATACTTAATCATCAGTAAAGATGCACTTAAGTCCACAAGTGTCCTCATGTCACACAACTGAGGCACAGTTCCACAGATCTCTTATATGTAAGTATTTTCTAACAATAGTATGAACAGATTAGTATGTAGTTAAAAAAACACTACAGAATTGTTATATTCATATCTATAGATTGATAGATAGATATAGAAAGAGATTGATTGATAGAGATAGAGAGATAGACAGATAGATGGAAAAAGAGAATATACAGACATGTAATATAAAAAGGCAATCACATGAACCCCCTTTTGTCATGGTATTGGGGGTCTTGAGGGCTTGTAATGTGAAGCGGATAAAGGAATATGAAATATGACGGGTACTAGTTAGCTACTTTTCCCTGGGGATGCTTTCTGAGGCTCTTATTCCACCCATTCCATTGTGGGTTGTTGTGTATCCTCGACCGGTCAATACCCCTCCCCCCTCCCTTGAGGTAAGCCCTTCTAAAACATGCATGAGTCTATTGGCTGAGAAAGTGCCACAGAAGGCCTTTAGGGCTTCCCAAAGTGGTAGGATATCTGAAAGCTAAGTGAGACTGTCTTTACTGGATTAAGTCGGTCTTTCTTCCTTGTCTTTAATGTTGGTTTACTGTTCCTCTTCTCATGTTCTCCTTCTTTCGCCTTTTCTTGTCCTTTTACTGTCACTTAGATAAACATATGCTTATATTCATAAATCAGTCCACAAGTGTTGACCGTGGTGGTAAATGCATCTACAGATCAAACCTGTTTTGCATGATGAGACAACTCCTAATGCCTACTGTACAAAGTATGTGTTTTAGTCAAACAGGAACTTGACAAACTCGAGCTATATTGAAAAAGACAATGTATCACATGGTGCTAGAAATGCAAAGTGTACTGAACACAACTGATCCAAATAGACATCAGGAATTAAGAGTGTGATACGCAGGGAGGAAGTTTGCCAACAGGAAATAAATATATATTATACAATAACTTTTGATAAATCAAATATCTTTTTAAAATTGAAAATCACTTTAACGAGTACTTTGCTTACTTCCTATGACATACTCATTTCCTCTCCCCTCCCAGGAACAGCTGAGGATCAATGTCTTGTCATGCTTAATGTGCACTATCTGCAATCCTTCATATTCAAAACTGGGTCTCTGTATCAGAGCATGACAGACACAAATCACCATTCAGCGGCCAATGTGGAGCAAAGACTGGGCAGAGGGATAGATGGATGGACAAAAAAGGGTGGACAGTCACAGCTGATGGAAGAGAGAACCCCTTGCTTACCAATTCATTACTCACTAGCAGGCAAAATAACAGGACTAAAAGGAAGACCAGGCTGAAACCACCACACTTACCATGCAGTGCATGATCAGAACTGTGATTAGTGGCACAGACGTGTGAAAAAGATCAACTGAGCTTTATTTAATCATAATATTCTCTCTATTTTTTTTACTCACTTTCATCCAAGATCATACATTTTAGCTTTTAACTTTTCTCTTTCTATTTGTTGCTGCTTTGTCTCTCTTCATGAGCTGCATTCCATATGCACCTCATCCTCCTCTTTCCTGCATCACAAAATGATGCTTAGTGAAAATAACACTCATGCATTCTTCTCTTAAGTGCCACCATTATGGTTACCAGATGCACTTATGGCTTTTTAGGTCCATTGATTGGCACAATCAATACATCATTTAAGGAAAGTTTGGAGACATTACATTAGAGCTGCCAGACACTCTTAAGGGTTTAAGCAGTAATTTGTATGGAGATAGGAGCTAGTTCATTATGTTAATGGTCAACAGCAGATGGGATGCAAAGAGGGGGATGAGTTTCTTATTTCTATTCAGTTTTTTAAATATATAAAAAGTGTGTACGTATCTGCTTGTTTCCTTCACATTTAGGGTGAGCATGCTCCCACCACCCAAATTCAGAGAACAATTAGAGTCATGCATGCCTTTTTAAGAATAACCTTTTTAATAGATGTCATCAACTGAAATGTTCATGTTGTCATAAGATTGTACATGAGCATAATTACCTATAATTAATGGCAATATAAGTTTAATTTTGTTAAAGCACATCAAGTGTGGAATTTTAATCACCAATACCATGTGAAAATCAAAAAGACAAAATCAAAAAGACAAAAAAATATATATGTTTTCTGTGATTTTATGTTTTCATGAATGACAGGATTACCAGTCTTACCTGTCTTAAGACGTGAATAGCATTAGGAAATCAAATTAGGCACCTAATCAAAAACAATCAAAATCAA
The DNA here is from genome assembly GCA_037177335.1 of Kiunga ballochi. NCBI lineage: Eukaryota > Metazoa > Chordata > Actinopteri > Atheriniformes > Pseudomugilidae > Kiunga > Kiunga ballochi. The sequence goes on from JBAMIG010000025.1 coordinate 13,380,351, forward strand.
AAATACTTTGTTCATCCCAAGGGAAATTCAGTATTCCAGTACAGCCAATCCAAGGTTACACAGAAATACAATGACTAATGCCTCATAGCAGGAAATATGAAAGGAATGTGTATGTTTGAAGCTTTTGAAAGAAACCCAAAGGGGATGAGCTTTTAAATTTTGTAAAGACATTTTCTTTTTGTGGTTAGATGTTGTGGTCATGATCACAGTCCCTGTGATATGTCAGTACAATTTTCAGAAATCAGAGCCTTTTGTCATATTTCCTGGCTCTGCCGTCAAGGACTTGCCACCACGCTATGACCACAGATAAGCTTTGAATGTGATGCTATCTCCCAAGTGGTCGCTACACCAATCTTGCATGTCACACTTGCAATCAGGCTGATGCAGGTGACATGACTGAACAATAGAATGGAGGCTTGGGCCGCAGATAAGAAAATTTATATTGATTGCACATGCATGTCAGACAGATTGTGCCCATTAGGTGTTACATGGCTCTGTTCATTTTCTTACTGACAATATACTTGGTGTGAGGGCTATATGACGAAGGATGGAAAGTTTGTTTACCCAATCAATCAGTCATGAATCACATAGCAGTAAGTTAATAGAACATTTACTGTGAAAGGGTTTCTTTTATGATTTGTGCAGCAGGCTTTTTAGATTTCACATTGGTTTGTAATCGTGTATCCACAATGATGTTCACTCTGCAGCATTCATAGAACACACAAAACTTATAAGCATAATTTAAAGCTTTAGTTTTTATTCTTCAGTGGGCAAACAAATGTCACAAAAAGTTACAAAAGGAAAGCATTCATTTGCTGATTTGTTTTACATAGAAGGTAAAACAGGGAAGGTAAAACAATGCTGACTCCATTTTCCCAGCAGCCAGGTTTGCACAATTCAGAAAAACTTGCTGACAGTCTCAGTTCACAGAGAAAGCACAAATAAAAGCACTTTCACTCAGTCTGGATAGTGTAAGTAACACCCAAATATAGATTTGTGTATAAATGTGAGAGTTTATATGCGTGTGTGAGTGAGACACAGACACAGAGCGCTAAGAGCTATAACTGTGGGAGTGTTTTACAAGCTCAAAGCCCTGTGCCTGCTCTTCTAACTCAGCACACACATTGCACTTTCAGCAAATCAATGATCCCCTTGTGTCTCACACACTCTTCACTCCCATCTAAATGCACATAAACCTTTAAAAAGTACACAAACTTGTACACACAAACACAAAATCAGTAGACACAAACATTTAATTCTGCTCTTTCCACCCTTTCTTCACTCCTCCCTTTCACATACACCTCCTCTCTTTTTTCCATCCCTTTTTGTCTCTGAAGACCTGAGCAATTACTCATATAGACTCTAGAGGAGCCTTAAAGCGAGAAGGGAGGGAATGACCGAGGAAAGAGAGAAACAAGTGGATGGAAAGAATAAAGATAAATCCATGTAGGGTGAATGAAAACTGCTCCAATAGCGACAGAGGTAGCAGAGCACCTCTAAACATCTGCTCTCCAATGACCAAGGTCAGGGTGTCATGAAAGAGTGTTTGAATCATCTGTGTGCTGTTTGTGCACGTGTATAGGGTTAAGGAGAGTGAGGGGAGATGGGTCAAAGCAATGTGACACATCATCATTTATTCAGTGGGAAGGGCAATGTGTATGTTACAGCTGGGATACACATGCTCAACACAGATACATAAAAGGTACTTCTAAGAGGCAAATCACATGCGTTTTCCTACAGCCAGGTAACACAAAGCCTTGGTGAAGCAGTAACCGGATTTAAAACTGCAATCTTAAATTGGTTCTGTTCTGCACATTTCAGGCTAAATTATATTAATTTGTGTGTTCACAAAACCTTAAATTCATTTAGTATTTTTTCCAAAACCTCTTTATGTCCCATTGAATCTTGCTACTGTAGGCCTTCAGATCAGCCTCTGCCAGAAATACAGAGAAGGAGAATTTGATTTTGGATAGGCCAACTGTCAGGAGTAGTTGGCAGATGCATGCACAAAACATTTTTTGTCATAGAAGGAGCAGCAGAACAAATAAATAAACAAAGTAACTCAGTTATTTATGTCAACACAAAAATACATGTTCTAGCCTGAATATGTGTATATCTGGCCATATGTGTTAGTATTCAGGTGTAGTAAGAGTGGGTTCATCCCTTATGTTTGACCATCGTCAAACACTTATACTGAAAAAGTATTTATTGTGGGACATGTCACCAAATAACCTCCTGGTGTCCAACAAGTTTTAACATCTACCATCTTTACTGCTGAGCAGTTAAGTGGGTGTAGTTTTCTCCTCATGAACGTGCAAAATCTTCCCACCTCCTGGAATGTCAGTAAAGATAGAGTTAGAAAAGTTTTTATACTTCTATTATTTTCAGTGTCATGGAAACTGAAGGTAGAGACCAGCTATAAAATGCATATGTGTTTTTGTGATTTACAGGTATTAATTTTATTTTTTTAAATGGGGGTGCTCACTTGTCTTATGAATATTCAACACTAACGCTGTAAAAACCTCAGAAAAGTAGCATGATAGAGCACCTTCTAGCCCCAGTCTAAACTTTCAAGTTGAGCCTTTTAAAAACACAATAAAGAATTAATTCTAATCCCCATGAATACGACGTTTCCCTGTCTGAGATTTTTATGTTTTTACTAAAGATAACACATGGCATTCAACTGTGTGTCTGCTACACCTGGCAATCATATGTGAATGCCCTGCAAGTGCCAGAGTCTCAGGCTTGTCATCTCGAGGGCAGGTGAGGGGGATAAAGCCCCCTCTCCAGTGTGGAGTGGCTGTGAATTGGTTTTGGCTCTGGGCTAAATCTCGTCACAGACACCTCCTCGTTTTTGCCATAAGACCAAGAAAAAAAAAGGATGGCTTTCATTCAGACTGCTACACATTCAATTCACTGTGATTTGAGCCAGTTCTTTGCCAAAATGCAGGTGTCGAGATGTGTGCGCGCACACACACACGCATCCACACACAAGACTGTTTCTCTATGCATTCCTGCCATCTCCAGCTTTTTTTCCCCACAACCATCAAAATTATTTCTAAACAATATCAAATCTTCTCCTACAATGACTTCCTCCTTTCATTGATTTAAATCTGCAATTGACTCTCTCACCCAAACAACTCCCACACACATTCCCACTGTCTCACTCCCAAGACACAGTTAGCCTTACTACATGGCTAAACTGCCTCCTATAAGGAAGGAGATGGTTACAGTCTGTCCATCCTCCAGTATTCAAGGCCCTGATTAAACCAGTGCTTGTTGGTGATTAAACACTGTGCTTACTGGTAATTAAACATTGTGCTTTGTGGCAGTATCCAGTAAGCTGTAAAGCATTCTACCTTCCCACCACATAAACACCCTCCAACCCCACCTCCACTGGCACAATGCCTCTCCTTTTCTCTTCTTCAGCCTTTGAGGGGGCCGCAGGTGGCACAATTGGCAGTAATGTGTTCTAATTGTTGGCAATGCTGCCTGGGTATAGATACGTAGTAGGGAACGGGAGCTTGGCTGTGGTACCGCAGGAAACAGAAGGGGAGGGAACATGGGGTCTGTGAGTTGAGGTAAAAAAAATCTAATTAAAAGGAGGATGTATAGAAATGGATTTTTTTTTTTTAAAAAAAGCACAAAAATAATTAAAAGCAGCAACAAGCTTTGGATATAAATTTCGGGAGAAAGCAGGAATAAGACATGAATAATGTAGTGTTTTAAAGAAAAAAGAGAAAAAAGAGGGGTGGAGCAGCAGAACAGGGAATTAGCAGTATAGAAGAAATGGGAAAAATATAAACCCATAGAGGCTGCTGTTTACGCCGTGTCCAAATGTTTCCTTCACTGTTGTTTTTCAGGTAGCTCGGAGAGAAGCTCCCCTGGGTTGAGGCTTAACCATAACTGCAGCAGAGACAGAAACACCATGAGCTGCTGGCATTATGCAGGAGAGTGGTTTGACACAAGCCAAAGTTGTTGCGCTCCAAACCACACGGCCCCCTGAGGTTTGTCAATACAGAAATGTGATTGGCAAATGGTGAGTGTAAACTAAAGCCAGTGAAGTTAAACTATTGAATTAATAATCCCAGAAGCATTTCTTTCTCCATTACTGATCTCTGCTTTATTTCAGCCTTTTTATATTTCACTGCCAACATTTAGCAGTTGTCCATAAAAACAGCCTGTTAATTATTCCTTTGTAAGCTACTACATCTAATCCACACATGAAACTCCAGAAAATATCAAACTAGGCCAACAGCTTTGTTTAAAATGACAGACGGAATCCAATGGCACCAACTGTGTATGAAAGAAGGCATTTAAATGGGCAACGCTGTGAAAGGGAAACTCAACTGTCCACTAATTAGATGTTTTTCTTTCTGAATATTTCCAACGTGGTACTGGTCAAGTGTGAAGATAGAATGACAAAACACAACACAAAGCCAGAGAGGAAGGAAGAGCATTTTAGAGAGTTATGGGAAGAGGTATGATTCAATATGGCAGCATGAATAAATGATAGACAGGGTTCTGTAATCCCTATCAAGTCCTCCAAATAGTTTAAAATGCAGATGTTTGAGGAGTTGATGAAAATCTGAAAGCTAATAACTATTTTATAACTATTTCAGTAGAGTGAGAAAAAGTGTCACATCTGTTGCTGAATTTATATGAATTCCTCGAATAACCTTTTCCTGATCTTACTTAGGCTGATCAGCCAGATTACCTGCTGCTCCAGACACCAGAGATACCCAGTTATATTAAGATTCAATTATTTTGTGGGCCAACAGAAACATTTTACATCCATTCCCTGTTCTCTGTGCCAGTTTTTAAACATACTAGAAGAAGCTTGCTGCCCAATACATCCCATAAGTGTCATGTAGCTAGGGTCAGGCAATTAGAAACAAATGCTTTTTTTTTTTTTTATTTTCCTCCATATTTAAATCTGTCCTTAACACTGAAAAAACAGCAGGATAATTAATCATAGAGGCTAGTATTCTTTTCACTGTTCCCTTTCACTGTATTGTTGTCTGTATGCAATTGTGTTTTTTAACAGCACTGGAGAAATAAATATTGGATAATACATATCCATGGCATCCAGCTAAACTGAGCTCTCAAACTGCTCTGAGTTGGCAAAGTGTTGGTTTACTATACGTTCACTTTAGTAACTATAGTTCTAAATAGTTTCTCAACACAAAATGTCTCAAATCTCTGTGGTTGCCTGTTTGACCAGTCTTGAATTCAGAAAGGTCCAATATGTTAACATATACTGACAGAAAGATCAGTAAGAAAAATGTCTTTGTTACTGCAAAAAACACCAGTTTGGCTGAAGTCCAAATCAGATATATGTACCACTGGATTTACCCACATATTTTCATTATGTGTATGAAGATGGGAACGATTTGCCTAAAAATCCTGACAACAGATAAATACAGTATATTTACAGACGTCAACACACATCTCTTTGTTATGCCTTACTGGTAAAATGCTAACCAATTTCTTGAGTTTTATCTCTCCCTGCAGTGGTTACACAAGCTGCTGGGTCATTTTAATCTAGGTGGAAAGTTTAAGAAAAAAAAACACAAAACCCATTGTAATAAAAACTGTGCTGGGCTTCTGAGAAAACACCCAGACACTGCAAAGAGCTGCTGCTGCATTGCCATGGCAACGGTGAGGAGAGCATGAAGTGTTGGAGTCAGAGTCTCAAGGTTACTCAATCTCTTCATGTTTTAATAATACCACTCCTTTATGAAAGGAATATTACATCCCTTGTAAGTATGATGAAAATACATATCTGATCTTTCCAGCCAGTGTACTTGTCCAAAGAACAAAACAAATTTCCCATCGAGGTTAAGATGGGGAAATGAACTGCATATCTTTTGATTTACCTGAGCTTGATGAGGGCTCATTTTGGGCTATGACAAAGGCATACTATTTCTGAAAACACAGCGTTTTCACCAAGGAATAAACTGAGACAAGAAAAGTAGGAGAGAGAAAGCAGGATGCATTGTAAAGCATGTCAAAATGCATGGGGTAACAAACAGAAATGGACGGTGGGGTTTTCATAAATACAAGAATGTAAGGAAGCCAGGGTTACCGAGCTTTCCAAGGTTCACATGTTCACCAGCTTTCCCCACAGGTGTTTGTGTCAGAGGTGAAGCAACGGGTGAGCAAGTGGCTCTGTACTCATGTCTGTAGAAGCAAGGCCCAGGAAATCCTGCTGGGATTAGAATTTACCTCCTAGTCCATCTCTGGACACATGTGGCCTGCTTAGCCAAAACAGTGGAGATGAAAAATGACATTCAGCATGGAGTTAATGAGGGAAAAGCAGGTGTATACTCCCTCTCTAGAGATGTTTCCACAGATAGTAGAAGGTGCGTATAGTTCACGTTCACACACACAGATATTCTAAATTACTGCAAACCCATATTTTCACACCCCATAACATACTTTACCCAGAGGTAAGCTATTTGGGGTAAAACATCTCAAACATATAGATGATTTGTCACATTGTCACTTCACTTCCCAGCAACCATCACCAAACACAAAGCTTGCTAGCACATCATCAAGCTAACACACATGAACCTACATATATATTTAAATAATTCCTTTTAATAAGCTACACACAGGACCCGTACGGACAGTTATGAGGAATCATTTGTTTGTTTGATATCCAATACATAGATGTGCTTTTTGTTTTTTGTTTTTGTAAGGACAAAAGGAAAATGGCCACAAAGAAGAATTCAATAAATAAGTAAAGAGGAGAAGAATAAAGTTTTCCTTTGCTGCTTTGGGGATTGTTAAATTTTCATTCTTCCATATGATGACTTGCTGCCACAACTATTTTCTTCAGTCCTTTGTTTGCAACATAAGTTGTTTTCATCAACTTCTTTCCACATTTTTTCTTTTCTGGAGTGAGGAGAGTTGGTTTTTAATGTTTAGACTCTTTGGTCTAGAGTTTCTATAACAATAACAACTTAAGTTATACAGCTTTCACTGATTCTTGACTAAACGAGTAGATGATACTCTAAGAAATCCTTGGGCTTAAAACACAATAACACATGAGGAATATAACTTATGGTTATGTTCACCCACTCCACAAACAAATGAGCAAATAACTATGGCAAATTCAATTAAGTTTTCAGAACTATGGGGGTATGTGCATTGCATTTATTTAGACAAAGATTCAGTCAGACTTGTAACTGGATCATTAGACTGGAGAAAACTGGCAGAGATATTGGGACTGTTTCCATGTTGTGAACTAGTCCAAAATACAAATCCATTCAGTAAGTGCCACAACCACTGGATGTGGTCTTGTTGATGACAGTTTGAAAAGGGGAGTGTGTGTGTGTGTGTGTGTGTGTGTGTGTGTGTGTGTGTGTGTGTGTGTGTGTGTGTGTGTGTGTGTGTGT
>JBAMIG010000025.1:13398333-13409543 GCA_037177335.1 Kiunga ballochi
CTGTCTAAAGAGGGAGGGGGAGTCATCAGATAAGCTACCTCATTTGGTGCTGCTTCAGGAGGACTGAAAGGAGCCATGGGGAGGCTTTCATCTCTGAGACGGAAGAAAGAGACAGAATCAAGATGGAGTGAGTGTGAAAGAAGATGAAAAGGCGGGTGAGATGGTGAGGAAAGGGTTGGTGAAAGGAGGAAAAAAAGTGAGACCAAGATTGAAAGAGATAATCCAAGAGGATGTTTACCTTGGTCATGCTGGCAAAGGACAAAAGACACCACTAATGTGTGCTGCCCCCTATAGGGCCACAGAATACCAAGCTATGAAAGGAAAAGTTTACTCACAAAAATGCATGTTGCGATTACACTAAGCAGGGTCCATCACACTCTCACACAGACAAATCGCTTAATTAGATATGAGCCAAGTGCTGTGTGTCTACTTCTGTATGTCTGGATATATGAATGTGTGTGCGTCTGCAGTGCATTCATCTAGTTTTCATAGATACCATGAGGAGGCCATTTGCAAGTCAAATTCAGCATTTAATGACACAGGAAATAATCTGAATTTATTGAAAGCCAGCATGAAGAGGAAAGCAGGTTGTTCAAGTTGCAGATCAAAAATGCACAAAATTACTTGTACATAGAGCTTTGAGTGCTTCTGATTTTAAATGATGGGATATGTCAACGTGACTGTGAGCCGGACTGATAGCTGAAGACCCCAGGATGGAAAATCACACACTACTTGATAGATATTATGGAGAAGGGATCATTCAACTCTATAATTCTATGGATGCAGAAAACTGCATGCATCTACTGTATATGCAAATATCCATGGAACCCTTCAGCATCTTGATTGCATGTTGGGGAAGAAAAAGGCTTTCTACTCTTTAAATTTCCAAATTAAATTAATTTTATCATTTTATCATTTGAATACAACAGTCACAAATATAATCAATAAAACAAACAATAAGGGATATGTTACAAGAGAACTTGGGGTCTGGTAAAGAATATAATATGATCTACCTGTCGTCTACAAAGATTTAGATACTTTAAATAGTCATACATGACAAGAGAAGAAAAAACTCTCAGTAAATCTCTCTAGGTTTTATTCAGCAGAGCCAGCCTTAATCTTCAAAGAGGTAAACATCCAATTAATGAGTCATATTGGATAGCTACAACCACAGCTAAAATCCTCTCCCATGGCAACACTTCTGCCAAAGTCTGTTGTTACCATGCAAGTGTCATCCAACAAAACTGTTTTAAAGAGAAAAAAAGATATAAGGTAGGAAGGTGGAAGAGGGGAAAAAACAACAAAAGAAGGGTTGTATATTTGTAATGGTCTGCATCAATCACACTAATTAGGAATAAACAGTAGCTGATTGTTTGGAGAGTATTAAATCACCCTTTAATCAAGTCTCAGTATAGAATGGCAAGGCTTCACCACTCAGAAAAATTTCCATTGAAATGATTTAAATAGCTGTAACTGTGTTAGAAACTGCACATGGATGCATTTTAACTTGGGTAATGACCTTTTGTATTACCACAAAGAGGGCTAATTTCAAATGATCTCACTGGTGAGTAATCAGACTTACTTTAATAATGTGAATACATATATAGATAAATCATTCAATTGTTTAAAATCTTTCATCTGAAGATGCTCTGTGCTGTCAGAAAAATTATCACGGGACAAGTCCTGCAAATTTACTGTCCGAGTTACACTTAGAAGAGAGAAAATAAGACAGTTGACACAAAACCAGACTGAGAGGAATGACTTAAAACAGAGGGGTTTTCATCTACATTTGCAATAAAATAACTTGTATTATTAATCCCAAGTGCATTTAACTATGATTTGCATGGATGCCATTTGTGGCGATTGAACTATAACCACAAACAGTCAGCCATCAAAAGGACTAAACAAAAGCTAAAAACAGAAAGGCAGAGAGCCAGGGAGCTAGACCAAAATTGATGCTTAGAGACAGACGGCAAATACAAAGGAGACGGCCAAAGAGAGATTCAAAGCTGTTGAGCTGCTCAACATTAATGCAGTTAGACAGGAAAGCACCACAAAGAAAGAGTGAAAGAAACACAGGTTTTGCTTTAATGAGATCAATAGACTGGGCATCAGTGCAGGGTCAGTGGTCGTGTCCATGGTGACCCATCACTCACTAGCTGGATGACTCACATCAGGAGTCCTCTGAAGATTCCCATTTCAGTCACTCAATTATACACCCCTTTTCACTCCTCTCATCATCTTCTCCCTCAGCCCCTTATTTATTAAGTTCTCAACAATTCACCCAAATTCCCTATTTAGTCCAGTTTCTTCTCTGCTCCCTTTCCCCATAACCTTTTTTTAATCTCAATTTTTCATCTCTGCCTTTTAAATATGTCTCTCCTGACTTGTTGTATCACTTCAGCTCCTAAATCAGCACACATTTCAGGGGCTGAAACATAGGAGCATATTTGGCAGAGTCCTTAAAGTAATACTTGAATGCCAGGAAGGAACAAAATCCTGATTCTAATTTTGTCTTCTTAGGATGACTGACACATATGCACCAGTGTCTTCTAAAATTATTGCAAAAACACAAGCTGATGAATTGATGCTTACATTTCTCTTTTGAACATTGCTTTTATGATTTGCAATGCAGGTGACATAACAGTTAAAGACACACTAACAAAAAAAAACAGTGACTGGACTGGATGAGAAAGACATGAAGTTTCATACAAGGAAAGTGAACAAAGGATAAAATAACTGAGGAGGAAGAACAAATAAAAACATCTGAATTAAATGGACTGAGGAGGTGTAACAAAATTAAAATAAGGAAACACAAAATATTAAGAAACAAAAGGACGGTGATCTTTTTCATGTGCACTTTAGAAGATAATAAAAAAGAAAATATGTGCACAGTAAAACTTCAAATAGAGAGAAAAAGGCCTGGAAATTACGAGTATTCAAGAACAGGTTTAAGTCTGGAAAATGATGTCACATCTATTTTAAAAGCAACAGAGGAAAAAGAATTGGAAGCTCACTTTCCTTCAACTTCAATAATAGTCTCACGCTCTTTGTGGAAGCTGCCAGCTTCCCCTCCTACTCAACAAAAACCAGGCTTAAAAAATGATAAAAATTAGGTAAATGTTCCTTGAAATAGGATAAATTATCTGCCAATGGAAAAAAAACTTTAACTAGTCAAAAATTCCCAAGTAAAAAAAAATAAATAAATAAATAAAAAAAACACTATTAAGCAATAATAACTAATGTAACTTTATAAAAAAAAATGAGCATTTGTCCTTAATTTAAGATTTTAATCTTACTTAGATTTCAGTTTTTGCAGTGATAAAACAAACTCCTAAAATATCACTGCCAGCACGTGGCATTTATAGAGGTACTTGCAGGAATCTGTCTGTGCTGCAGATTTCACTGCATAGAGGCACGGTGTTTAGCATAAATAATTTAAAAAGGGAGAAATCTCCTATTCAAAAGCAAAGCTAATTATTTCTTTTAAAAATCAAGAATCAAAATTGAACAAACAAAGGGAGGGAGGGGGGGGGGGAGGGGGGTTGAATAAAATAATAAAACAACATTTGCACTTTACCTCTTTTTGCTATAGTCATTGAACACATAATAACACAAGGTCACAGGTCACCGAGGTTCAGAAGGTCATGGGTGAGGGCTGAGATCAGAGCAATTTTTAAAAGCCCAACAAAAGGCTTATACAACATGACCTTGACTGGATAAACATGTGCGCATCATCATTCATCTTAACAAAGCCAATGAATAAAGATAATGCTTTTAAAGAAGAGTGGATTCTGTGCTCTGTCTTTTCTTTCACTCCACTCATGACCCTTAACTACTACAGGGTAAACTAATGACTAATGATTATAATCAATTATAAAAGAAGAAAAAAAATCACAAAAAACCTAATCAAACACATTTAAGAATTAAATACTTAAGAAAAAGAAAAGTAAATTATGGAAGATAACAGAATGGTGGTCTGAAAAGACCTTTAATGGTGGGGGCAAAGGGACAAAGAATTTGCAGACTGGATTTTATGTTTGTTTTATGACCATTATAACTCCTACTGGGAGAATTGTTAATTCACCATTTTATCTCTTAGATCACCAATTTCTGCAAAGGCATCAACCAGTCATGGCATTAACCATCACAGGCGTATTTCTCCATCCACAGTGGCTATGGTGGTGGCTTGCAACTGAAAAACCACAGCACCAGTGGGTTTTGTGGGTTATAACAGTGATGTAATCAAGTTTTGGTAACAGAAATCTAAGGGGTTTGGGGTGAGAAAGACTTGTGGATATAAATTGTCACACGTGTGTAGAGCTCACTGTTCATCCTTTTTCCTTAATCTTCTTTATTCAATCATTTTGTCACTGTCACAGTCTGACACTAAAAAAGCCCATGCCATGTATTGCCGCACTTTCGGAATAATCTGCAGTATCATGATAATACATTATTATAAAAATGATAAACAGAAGATATACATACATTTTGACTTTTGGTTCTGTGTCACAATAACAGTGATGTTTCCAGTTCTAAGGAGAAGCTGACTGTTTCCTTAAAGCTCTCAGAGATCAGTAGATGCAGTTGGCTTTTTGCTTTTCATCCAGCCAGCAATGCAGTCTGAAAAAGCTTGGACTTATTTAATTATGCTTCACAGATGGCCATTTTATGAAGAAAGCCCAGTGTGATGCTGGCTTTGCAGGGTGACTGAAACTAAAAGATGAGCCTATTCCAGGAGTAAACAGGCATCAATCTGACCCATGAATGGTGAGTCGAACCGCTTCTTGACCTCACGAATCCGTTTGGTGTATGTTCTATAAGCATGTCAGAGATATATAAATGAGCTATATCATTGAAAACTTTAACCACAATAAGTACATTTTTTTACAAAACTTCTTTGCTTCACAGGAAGCCAGTGAATAGATGCTAAAGTCTGAATGATGTGTTCACACCCTTTGCTTCTTGATAAATCTCTGACTATTGTGTACAAAGCGTAACAATCAGAGAGGGTGTATAAACATCATCTTTCTGGTACTTGGGAGCAAATGTTTTGTGCCTCAAGTAGCATTTTATTAGATTTCCCACCTCTCACACATACCGTGTGAGGATCACAACTGATAATATTACAGCGGCAGATAACGTTACCAAACTGGCATCCTGCTCCAACTTTTATTGCGCTTTGTGCCTTAATAGTGGCTGAAACAGATCTGATACCATAATTGAAAATGTGCCTTGTTTGTCAGAGGTTTTCACTCATTTTCACAAATTTGGCAGGGCTTTCTGATCATGAGACTGGAAGTCACTTCCTTTCAAACTTCAGCAAACCTGCTGGAAGTCAACACAATCATGACACTTCTCACACTCATCTTTTCATTCTCAGGATACTTCCTTCAGAATAAAGCTTTCCCTCATTATGAAATAGACAAACATTGGCATTATGATGGGTGAATTTTATCTACATTGAGTCAAGATTAGGAATTGGAGTGAAAATAATCCTGCAGTGTCAGGATTTATGCAAATTTGGTCATACATTTGTAACTTCTCTTGCATTCTTGCCCTGTCATACTTCCATTAAATTTTTTTATGTTAATCTAACAGATTTAGTTTTCCAACCCCCTTTTGCTCAAAGTAATACTCTTCTTGTGACCCTCCTCCTACTTTTACTGTCAGATCTCTCTATCCACTTCAGGCAAACTACACTTTTTAGATTACACCCCAATTAAAGGCCCCATTGGTACGCAGATTGCATGCTGCAGCTAGTCTGTGGATTATGAAAAAAGAACTGTGCCTCTGTTTTTACATGCACAACTGAGAGCTTTTTTAAATATGTAGCAACAAAAAATTCATATAAATGCTTTTGTATGTCTAATCGCAAATTGCAGCCCCTTGCTAAATCTCTAGTAATGATCCTGTTTACACTTGTTGCCAGACTGATCAAAGTTTAACAGTTATGTGATCCACAGTCTTTTCATCTCAGCTGGTTTTTGGGGAGGAGAGTAGCTCTCTGCTTCACACAAGTTAGCTTGTGTGTACACAGGGAGGTTTTTAGTTGGCACAGTGTGGAGTAGCTGGCAAAAAAAGAGGCAGAGGCACCATGACACAAAGATTGGGAGCTGGGAGTTGTTAGCGTAGTGTCTGTGTGGGTCGCTGACTGAGATCTGGGAGTGAAAGAAAAACAGCCAATCATACACCACAGGGTTATTGAATGGAAGAAGTTTTAAAAGTATTTCTCCTACTGTATCAATTTATGTCAAAGGGTTTTTAAGATTTTTAGTGTTCTACCAAACTGAAAGACAATTATCTTCAATGTGACTGCAGTTACATCATGCCCTAAAGACTTTTAAAGGGGTTTTTCCCCTCCTTTTGGCTCTGAATATTATCCAGCATTGCAAACTATCAATAAGCAGTAAGTGTGGTAAATTCTACATGCTTTTGCACATGACAATGAAATACTACTCCACAGCTGATAAACTCCTTAAATTGACCTGGAATTCAACAGAACACTGAAGTTTCTACAAGGTCAACTTATGGATAGATGGATGCATGCTTTAACCCAAAAAATACCCACAACTATTTTTATTCTTGCACTGTGAAATATGTAGTTGCATTACATCCCCCTAAGAAATTCTTTCACATCATAAAAAAAAGTCATTTTTAACATTCTTGCTAACCACGTCACAAAAATACCCCAAAGAATTTGTGAAATATTTCCACTCATTGACGTGATTGCTTATGTGCATCATTATTTCTGTTCATTTTTGCACTACAATATACTAACCCCATGCAGAAAAAACCCTGACAAGGGACTAACATATTTCTGTTTCTGTTTAAACTTCCCTTCAGGCTTTTCTCTCATTAACTGCTCCAAACCAAGAAACACAAGTGTTTCATTTACTTGTCAACAGACATTTGGTCTAAAACAATCTAGATAGAAAGGAGATTTGTGAGAAAAGACTTGATTGCAGAGAAGAATATAGAGAACAGAGAGAGGGAGAGAGCAGAAGAGCTTTTAGTTAGAAAAGAAGGGGAGGCTAAAAGATGGTAGAAAAGCAGTAGCACAGTGTTTTATAGACATTTTCTTCTCAGCCTCTGGGATCATTCATCAACTGGACAGAAACCCTTACAACACACATGCGCACATGAAAACATATCCACTCACACAAAAACACTTCCTTTGTCTTTATGGGTGCTCATTTTCTGTAAAAGCACTTCCCCTACCATGTTTGATTCACAATATTCACAAACAAGCACAAGCTTGTTTAGGAACACCCATAGGCACGTCAAGTGCAGCAAGTCACTTTCACATGACAGCATATGATTTTTAGCAGAAAGCTTTTTTCTTAACTCGTGCTGTAAAAACTGCAGTTTGCCAGCTTTACATTTAGTTGGCTATTTTTAGTAGCAGTTGCAAAATTACTCATAAAAAATCCTAGTTATTTTAAATCTGCAAATGTGGATTCAAACCTTGAGTCATTCAACAAATCTTGGTTAAACTATCAAAACAATCCGGCCATAAGGAAAAGCAGTTTTACTCCACAGTGAGAAGAGAGGAGGAAATTACCCCGTCACTCCATCAGTGCCTATTCACAGTCCTAATGACATGCAAATTTACCACTGACTGAAATCAATCATCTCCTTTTCCAGTCCAGTGCTGAACCCACACTGTTGGTGTTGACATTTAGAGTACCCACCTCAAGTTTAAAAATGCCAATGTGTGTGTATGTGTGTTTATGGCATTTGTGAGCCTGTGGTGCTGCAGACTATGTAAGATGGACTTGATGAGTAATACTTTAGGTGGAGAAGCTGACAAAGTAAAATCACCTGTAAAGCAACTGTGCTGATACAGACTGAAAGAAAAAAAAAAAAAAAAAAAGAGTGTGCGCTTATCTCTGTATGTATGTTGGTAGTACACCTTCAGAAATACATGATACAAACGCTACATTATGATGATATATATATATATATATATATATATACACATACACATATATACATATTGTGACTGATCAGCATGTGTTAAAATACTTACAATTGAAACATAAATATATTCCTGAAGTCCAGCTATTGCACAAAACAACAGCTTAAATTGTCTATACTCTCCTCCCCACTGAACCCAATAAAATCCCATAATAGTAGATAAACTGTTGCCTAGCAACAGAGACTCGGAAAAGCACTGGTCGAGATATGCTATCAGTGTGCAGGAAACATGAGGGGAGACATGCCTCCACTTTTAGAAAGTAGCCATTTATTAACAGAGGGCCGAGGGAAAACATCAAACTGGAGTGAAATGGATACTCTGTATCAGTTGTATTGTACACAGGTTCTTGTACTACTCTGCCTGACCACAATAAAACCCATTTGATGAGCTGGTGTTCAGAGATGGATCACATTTCTGATGACAACACACACACACACACACACACACACACAGCAACAATACAAAGTATGCAATCGAGATGAGAATAAATTAGTTGCACAAGATGTAAACATTTCACAGCTTAATTTTAAGATACATTCATACTGCAGGCATAAATGGCATAAAGTTGACCTTATTACCCATGTGTTGTCTCATATCCGATCTTTTTATGAAAGATCAATGCAATTGTCTTTTTTTTTTTTTTTATTTGACTCAGGAAACTTATATGTGGTACTAAATCAGATAAATGCACAATTTTGTCAGCTCTGATTGGGCAACAATTTCAAAATTGACACACATGCTGAAATGTGTAGCATCCTTGTTTATTCTGCATGTGACTCTTTTTGCACCCAGGTCACTTCAGAGTTTCACACTGCAGTTTGACGGCAGTCAATAAATCTTGATGTGAACAATGAGACAAAAAAAGAGCTTTGCAAAAAAGAAAAAAGAAAAAGAAAAATTTAGTATTAAGACTTGTGTGAATGTAGCCCAGGTTGGGCAACAAACAGTATTTTTTAGCATAATTAAACTGATTGGCCAACATACACACATAAGAGGATGTATACAGTATTGTATATCCATGGAAACAAGTGAACAGTAAGTTACTCAGAAGCAGGAAGAATCTGGGCAATTAAAAAAATGGTTTAATTGTGGTATGGTTAATTTCTGTTGCAAATCCAAAACTGGTTTAAGAAACGACAAGAAAATCCTCAAGAAAACCAGATGTTTACTTGAGGATCTGAACCATTTAGTCTATTTTTTCTGAAAAGTTACTGATAATACATGTGCCTCACCATGGATGGACATGATAAAGATGCTCTGGCTACAAGTGAAAGGGTATGGCTTTGATATTAGTGTCTGAAGTGCACATGCGGTAGCACATGATGTAGAAATTACAGAGTGGAATCTGTCATTTTCCCTTTTTGAGCAGGTTGAAAACAGGTTCCTTATGTTGAGCAAACTTCGTATGTAGTCTTTACTGTAATGATGAGTACGCCCAAACAATAGACAAAAGCTAAATATATGAAATGATAAAATACAATCTCACTTGTACACAAGCAGCAAAAGCCCTGGAATATTTCCTGGCATGTCTAAATGATTTTATCTGCGACATATCAGGGTACATCTGGCAAAAAATATGGCACAATATGCTGCAGACAGTTAAGTGTTGCTGCTCCACAACATCTTTAGATGATTTTGCAATTTGTGTGAAAGCAGCTTTTATAAATGGCGAGTTTGCTGGTCTGGCCTGAACAAGTATCAGAGCATTACTGAAAAAACATAATGTTGGTTATAACTTAAAGGTGTTTAAAATAGATGTTGACAGCATCTTTCCACATTTCACATGTTTGAAAAGTATATATGAGCTGCAGGAAATCAACCACAGAGCAATGAAAGAAAACAAATGTACTTTTAAGTGGGATTGAAGGTCTGTAGATCTTTATCTCCAGAAAAGATTGAACTAGGAATAAAGAATGAGCAGTAGTTGTGTAATGGTCTTGATAAAGTTCTGCTGGGTAACCTTTGACAAATTCCACCTACTTAAATGCGTTTGCAGAGAAGTTTAATGAATTTCAGAGTGCAAGGTGTTGACATGGTCTGTAAATTTATCACATATCCATCTTCATATGATCTCCATGCATTTATCTCTTGTAGGCTGGATTACTGTAATGGTCTTTAATGGGACTTTGCAAAAAGAACATCAAACATTTGCAGCTCATTCAGAACTTTGCAGCTCAAGCTTTACACAAGGACAGAGAGATCTGAACACATCACACTAGTTTTAAAAGATTTCAAAACCCTGCTGATTGTCTGTAAATGTCAAAACAGTTTAGGACCAAAATACATCTGTGATATGTTCATATAAAATAAACCAAGCAGAGCTCTGAGATCCAAAGACTCAGGTTAGCTGGTCCAGACCTGATTCCAGACTAAATGTGGAACATGTGGAACAAACTTTATTAACAAACTGCCAGTAAAGATTTAACTTTCACATGTAGACAGTTTTACATCCAGATAAATTTTTTTCCATGCGCCTACAAATAATTTCTGCTTGACTATCTGATCTGCTGTTAATGATTTTAATTCATTTTTTGATTTTATTGTGATTTTTGCCGTTTTTATTTTTCTTTACATCTGTAATTGTTTTTCATTTTAATATGAAGCATTTTAAATTGATCTGTACATGAAAGGTGCTATACAAATAAACTTGTCTTGCCTTTACATATGAGCTGGAAATACATGTCTAGTAGACGAGGGCTAATTTAATACTTTCAGGATGTAAATGATTATTATTCTTCAAACAAAAAGATACTGTCAAAAGTTTTACAGAAGCCTTAAGTCTTCTGTTAATGATGCATGTTGGGTTAAATCTGCTGTATTTTCCTAAAATTGTTATGAAACAGCCTTTTTTCTTTTAAAAAATCAATTTTAATACACAACTGGTGGTAGATTTAAACTAATAATAATGTCTTTTATCATAGTGTTTCACATTTTTAGCGACCATGTGGCCTTGGGCAAAATGATATAAACTCAGAACACAGTCGACAAACTTTAGTCAGAGCACAAAATCCTTATTCTTTCTTCTGATGAGTAATTTTGCTCTTCATCAATAAATCAATTATGTACAAACCCCTAATACAAAGAATTACTGGCCATTTAACATGCGGAAGATAAGTATCTGAGTGTGGTGAGTGTGTGGAGAAAAACATCACAGTGTTTAGAACCACTCTAATCTGATATGGTGAAATACAACAAATATAGTAATGTCAACAATATCCGACTCAATACT
>JBAMIG010000025.1:13409643-13421839 GCA_037177335.1 Kiunga ballochi
AGTGTTTAGAACCACTCTAATCTGATATGGTGAAATACAACAAATATAGTAATGTCAACAATATCCGACTCAATACTCCACTGGTTTGGAGTCTCTGAGAGAAGCAAAAATGTCATATTATAAAGTGGGTTATATAAATATTTATTAAATATCATAAACATACAATACATGGGTTCTATAACACCAAGTAACTCTTCTCATACTGTTGTGCTATTTTCACTAACATGCTTTATTAGGGCAGCACTGTTTTGAACAAACCTCCTCAGGAACATCCATTTAAGCACAACTTTCAGTATCCACACATGGTATACAAGTGAAAAATGTGTTACCAAAAAGCATTTAAATGACTATTTTATGTTAGCTGTAAAAGTCCTTTTTGAAAATATTTCAAAATTAGGATCCTGTGGTGCTTTATCATTTTTACCAGAGAGACAAAGACGCTTTAAAACATCCCCATAGGAGATAACAATTAGCTTTTCATTTATTTTGCTTTGCCTCAATATTGAGCCTATTTTCATTTAGAAGGACAATCCACTATCCCTCTGCAAATTACACTGTTCCTAAACTGGCAGCAGAGGTTAATTCTACAGCTTCCAGGATGCAGGTTAGCCAAATTAATTTTTTTTTAAACTTATCCAACTAACATAGAAAAGCCCAATAATCTTAAACAAGTTTGGAGCAGAAAATTAGAAATCATCTCCAAGGACAAGCAACAGCACTGGAAGTAAAGCAGCACACTGTTAAAGTGACCATTTGATGACCATTTGATCAAACAGAGCAGCCAATCATGTGAGAAATGCTGAGGTAAAACAAGAGGAGTAACCTTTCTCTGTACTCTATCTTCCATTAATACCTCCCAGTAGTCCAGTTTTTGAATCTATCAGGATACAAGTGAGCATGGCTGACGTTTCTATTTCAGAACATGTCTCACTTGGTGTGTCTTCATCAGCCAAGTCTGTAGCCCACGCCACGTGAAACGGGGTGTCTGCCAACACACACAGTTACATCTGCACTGTGCTAAGATGGCTGGGAATTAGAGCCTAAACTGTAGGGCATTGTATAACAACACAAGGCGCTTGTGAGAATAAATAAAGCCAAACAACATCTCCTTAAGAAAGAAGAAAAAATAAACAAAATTCATGAACTAATGATGATTAATGTGTATGCATTTCCTTTCATCTCATTTTAAAGGATTATTACATCAATCTTGAAATGAGGTGGGAAAACATGGTATAAGCATGGCTTGAAATCGGTCTGTAACACCAGTTATTGCCAAGATCTTACACACACACACACACACACACAATCACACACACACACACATTACATATTAGTTTTTGCTTTAAACTTTTCTAGTAGTGAAAACCCTTTTAACATAGCAACAAAGCTTATTTGACAGGACTTTGACCTGGTGGCTAAGCTGCTAGTACAAATGGGACCAAGTAAAAACGATGGCAGCAGGAGAGGGGGGACAGTGGTTTGGTCAGTTTGCCAGTTGTAGGAGCATGGAACTGAGACTAAGCGGCAATAATGGCCTAACAAAGAGAGATCTGGAGTGCCAAACCAGATGGAACAGCCACGTGTCCACTTGGATCTCTCATGAATTTGTTAGCCAAACAGACGCAAATTCACTTACAAATAAAGATGAAATAATGGGTGGAACATAGAAATAAGATTTAAGAATGTTGACTCAACATTTGATTTATGTTTTACTGCCTTTATTGCCATTTCATTTGATATTTAGTACCTATTCTCTCTAGTGTCTACAACGACTCCTTGTCTGCGTGATTTTTCTCCTGTACTCATCTGTTCTGCATCCTCTCCTACTCAAAGACTCTCTCTAATTGATATTCAGCACATTTAGTGACTCAGGTTTTCCCCCTCTGCTCTGCACTAAGGGCTTAATTTTAATGAAAGAGGGGGTTGGTTGATTATGTATGGTGAGCAAAGACTCAGTCTACATCTCCAGGGAGGAGTGTAGTAGATGAAATACTGCATTGGGTTTTTGGTCAACAATGAAAACAAGAAGAGAAAAGGGGAATGGGGGTGCTCAATTGTCAGGAATCAAGGACATGGAATAAAGGATAAGAATATTTTTGGCACTTCTTTTT
This sequence comes from Kiunga ballochi, assembly GCA_037177335.1. Lineage (NCBI taxonomy): Eukaryota > Metazoa > Chordata > Actinopteri > Atheriniformes > Pseudomugilidae > Kiunga > Kiunga ballochi. The sequence goes on from JBAMIG010000025.1 coordinate 13,411,755, forward strand.
TTTTTTTTTTTTTTTAGAAGATTTAGTCAGGTACCATCACCACAATGAGCGTATATAACACATAGAGCCATCTTACACATCACTCATGTGATGGTTCATCAAAATCTGACAACAGCAGGAAGCAGTGACTGAACTGAGCTTGTGCTGGCTGATGCCATGCAGCCAGGCAGACAATATTGCGACTGACAGGGGAGAAACAAATGGTATTCCCTATGCTTTTTACATATTAGTTCATAGGAAATTTTATCGTATAATGATAAATTCTCTTGGATTATGTATGGGTGTTTTGTATTAGTCATGCTTTTTAACAGCAACAAATACGAACACAGCATCACGTAATACAAATGTTGGCCTTCATTGTGAGTGATGCTCAACTATAGCTTTCAAATAATTTCTCCTTTTCAGAGACAGCTATGCTTGCCTGAACCAAGTACTCGGCCTACAAATCACATGGGAAACTATAAAGCACTTGTCAATAAACTTGTTGACAAAGAAAGTTTCATAAATAAAAAAAGCATATTCGAAGAAATGTGATGTAGGGTGTAAAGTAAAGCATATGGTGTTTGAGTAGTAACTGCATAACATTTTGTGAATGTGTGATTTGTGAAATACAAATAAAATCCTGTGTCATCCAAGCCTGTTTGATTAAGAGGGTTTAGCAAAATAAATTGAAAATATAAGATACATTTATTTATTTGAACAGCAACATCTGCAGCCATTGAAGGACACTTATTTTTCATCATTCAAAAACAACAAAGCCCACTATTAGCTTATGCTAGTAGGCCATTACACCTCCATCCACTGTACACAATGTGGTTAACAAGGTGTGTGCAACAAGTTATATTAAAAAAATTCCCTTCCCTTAGCCTCACAGTTATCAACATCTGTGTGAACATCTCAAGATGGCAGTTCAGATGCCTCCCATCCAGTCCTGTAGGAACTTCATGGGGTCTGTCAAGAGGAATGAGTTAAGATGCCCAACAACCCTAAGAAGTCTTAGGAACGCTTACATTAACAAGATTTCAGTCTGAGCTTTCATATTAATTTTAGGACACTGATAGATTATTGAGGTTAGTTGACATTATAACCAATATCAAATTTTTAAGTCAAAAGAAAAAAAACAACATAAAAAGCAAAAACCTTAAATTCTCATTGATATAAAAATGCATAATGTTTTTAAACCAATTCAACTGTTACAACCCTTCACAACAATAGTATCTTTAAAAACTAAGCCTGCCAATTATCATTCTGTGTGTGAACTGGGTTGGGGAAGTGGGATGCACATAAGCCTTTGGGAGGGCTGGTGTGGCAAAGATAAAAATCCACTTATTAAAGTCTGTTTTGAGGCTGAAGGAAAAAAGGGGAACAGAATGTGACAGAACAAGGTGAGGGAAAACTGACAAAAGGCAAGATTACACTTTATTTTGCCTTTTTATGCTCTCATTTCATTCTCACTTTTTCTTCCTTTTCTGTGCCTTCATCTAATTTATTTACTCTCAGACCCTCTAATTTCCTCCACTGCTCTTCACATTAAGTGAAGTAGCTTCGGCACTCAATGTGAACTTTAAATCCTTTTCAGACAGACATGGGGACTCTTTTGAAGAGGTTTATATTGGTATTTTTTAAAGGCTACTCAAGGAAATCTAAATTGCAATCACACCATAGCTATATTAAAGACTGTGTGTGAGTGTGTAAAAGAGTTACTTTGTCTATTATGAGTATGCAAATAAACCAAACAGTACTGAGAGGAAGCTGATGTTTGCAAGTTGCTTAAAGCATTTAGTGGCCAGTAGAAACTTAAAAATACAGAATATGCTGTATTCACACACAAAAGGTCTCATTGCATGCAGGTCTCACAGAAACTTCTTTCACCTCAGTCCTCCTACAGTCTAAAAACATTAGTCTATTCAACAGCAGTTCTTGTATCTGCAGTCTTAGAAGTCACCCTTACAGTTCAGTTAAGCTATGAAGCACAGCGTAGCCTCGTTGTGCTTGCCTGACTGGTTGCTGGCATTTACTGCAGGGAGAAGAGAGAATGACCCAGTTGTGAGACAAACTATTCCCTAAAGAGAAAGAAAGACAAAAAGAGACAAGAGAGAGGAAGCAAAGGTAGAGAAATGGGAAAAGGTGATATGGGGCCACTGGTGATCCCAAGAGACAAGCAGTGTGCAATGATTGGTTGCAGCCAAGTAAGAAAGGAAGTAGAGAGAGGAGAGATACAGAGCTCACCTGCAGTGGTGTGTCCTCTGCACAGACCAACATAAATTACTTAGAAAAGGATGTTGGAAAAAAATGGATGGAGGTTTAATGAAACGACAAGAAGATTTTTAGTTTTTGCCATTACAGGAAAATCATACACAATGACCAAGTCCTAATGAATGTTTTGTAACCTGGTCATCTGTGTCTAATTAAACCACTCAATGCCAACCCCCAAAACATGATAGAGGGGAATCCATTCATTTTTTACTGCCTGTCTCTTTATTTGCTTTGAAGGATTTTTTTTGGTCTTGAACAATACAACCTTTTCCTAAGTAAGTGCTGCTGAGAAATGCCACTTAGGCCCTGGATTATTGCTATTGCCATCCATCCATCTACCCATCCATCCATCCATCCATCCATCTACCCATCCATCCATCCACTGAGTCATACAGCAACACAATGTGTGATCAGTTGCAGGACACTATATTGATTTTCTACAGCAGGAATATTAAGCAACACAATACAACCATTTTGCACAGCTACCCATATCTGTGAAACATATTAAACTATGTCATTTGGCTGGACTGCAGCTTGTACAACCTTTTGATGCAACTTATGTCAGTTTGGGAGAGTCTTTGGTGGCCTGTCGAAAATGTACTTAATGCCAAATAGTGTCAAATGATTCTTATATTTCTACTGGAAACGGCAAGAGAGTCTATTCTGTTTAGCCACTGTTCATTTATGTAGATGAGTCCGTATGTGTATCAAACAGAAGTAAGCGCCATTGCTTTTCAACCCATAGTTCATAGACAAAAAAAGAGAAGTTCTGAGACAGTTTGGATATTATAACCCCAAAACAAAGTATTTAATGCAAGTAGAGATATAAACGTCATACATGTATGGACATGCAGTAAATTTCTAATGTGTGACACTCCTTCTTAACTGACTGAGCCTGAAGAAGTTGAAACTATGCAACAAGGTTAACATATGACTTCTTGAAGTGACATTTGGAAATGCAGTCCTGTATTAAAATGCTTGACAAAAGGTTTCCCAACATAATCCCTCGGTCATGTGATATAATCAGTCATTAATGAATGATTCATGATGCAGTGCCATTTGAGGGATGGAAGAGGAGAGACTTGAGCCCTTGTCCTTCACGCACTGCAATTATTTCAGATTTCTTCAATCTTTCAATGATATTCTGCACTGTAGAGGTAAAAATATGCAAATCCTTTTCAATCTTTTATTATTTGAGAAACATTGTTTATTTGCAGTTTCCCAGGGGTTTGGCATTGAAACACAAGTAATCTGGCATTCCTCACTGATATTCAAATGAGGAAGCTGCACTGGTATCCAATTAGATGAGCTACAAAAATTAAGCTTTCACCAACTTTGCAAAGCCCGCTCACGGTTTTCACTTGACTCATTATGCCACGCTTTGGATGTTTTGCTGGTGTGAGCCCAATTCAGCGGCACTTTTAGTGTGAACAGACCAAAATTACTTTGCTACCAGCTGGATGAGCAGCAAAAAAAAGAACAAATGCCAGCATTTTAGGCTCATCATCATCTAAACGATGATGGGAAAGGACAGCATATGAGCTTGTTTGGTTCTTTTTTTTGGCCGTGTTTTCACAGAAAAATGTACACATACTAGCGCACAAACATTCAAGTTACAATAATTTTTTTTAGGGTCTACAACTTGACATGACATTTTTTGCTCTTGTGCTAGACAACCATCCACTGAAGAGATTAAAAATGACAGGCACAAATTATACAAGCAATCAAAGCACAGACTTACTTTCATTTATGTCTCCAGACCTCAATTCATCTTTATCAGAAGCTAACCTCATTTTAACCCTGAGTCAGAAGCACACAAGAGTCAACTAAAGTTCAACCAAACAGTAAACAGAAAGATCAGACTGGAGTTTGCCATTTTGACTCAGCCTTTTATATATCCACACACATACTGTGGTGAAATCCACTTAAATCACTCACAGCTCAATATACTGCCACATACTGGTACTCTTCACAGTGGGTGCAGATTCATGAGTGTGAAATGAACATCAAATTCTGTTTACTCTTTACACTCTCTTGACATTCTCTCCTTGCTAGTCAGTTTTGGCTTCTACACTCTTAGATTTTCACTATTAAACCCCTTTATGTGGCTTTTTACCCGCTCTCTTCCTGCTTTCTGTCACAGAAAAGATTTTTACAGTTTAAAAAATAACATTTCTACAAGCTGCAAGATGTTTACTCAAACAGCATTTCAAGCTTGTTCATATTCTGTTTCAAATGTTTATTAAATTAGATAAATATACAGAATACTCCCAAACGCATCATAAATCACTTATAACTCAATGTTCCCTTTTATGACATACACTGCTGCAGCTCAGTAGTTTGAAGTTATTGATTGGCTGTATTGTTGGGTGCATGTGTACATATTTGTACAAACTTGTTTTGGGTCAAGCTGCAGGTTACCATGGCTGGTGTGTGCATCTTTTTATGCCAATGCTTCTGTAGGTATGCTCAACCCCAATCAGCTCACGGCAACTCATAAATTATAAAAGATTTTTGGAAAGAAGCGATAAGGCCACACTATAACAATGACATCTATAAATACACACCACATTGTCCTGTGTAACTTGAACAGCTTTTTCTGCATATGATCACACACGTGTGAAGGTTGACAGCCAAGAGCACTGAAAGTACAAGTAATGTCCTCTACTACACGAGGGCACAGTGTATCTGTTGAGTAGAGCTGACTGGCTGCACTTTCTCAACCTAAGCAGCATCAGATACTCTAAATCAGACGAGCCATTCTTTTCTTTTTTCTTTTAAATCAACTTAGCACCTGGATTACTCATGGATGGATACAACTACATCAAGGTCATTTTTATCATTTCATGGGATGTCGATTTCTTCCTGAATCTTAATTTTTATTTTTAATATCTTACTCTTTCAAACTGTGTCCGATAGCCATTCCCAAACCAAATCCCAAGCCTCCTTTCTGAATACAAAGAGTAGTTTCTTGCTTATTTAGCAGCAGGCAGATTGTGCATGCAAGGCTACTGAATGAGGTTTTTTTTTTTGTTATGGCACGAAAGGCAATCTCCACCTTCTGATGTTCTTCCCAGACCACTAATGGACTTCGCTTCTCATTAGCTCTCATGGTTTTCAGTACAGAATTGACTAGAAACAGACAATCAACCAACTTTCTCAGTCTAGAGAAGGAACGCGAGTTTGGCAGAGGGCCTAAGCAAACCTTGTGCTTCAAGCATTTAGCAGAGGATGCTGTTTGGCAAAACAATTGGCTAGAGACAATGCTGCAACAAAAGCTGAGAAAAGAAACATAAGGTGAAGAAGTGTGGCGGAGGCTGCCATGAGTGTCCAATAGACCGATTCTCTCCGACATGTCTTTCCATCTCAACAAGAAATAGCAAAGAAGGGTTACGGTAACAGAGAGCAGTTAACACAGCGAGACTAAAACACCAACACAAAAAAAAAACCCACAAATATTGTGTGTTCAATCAGGCTCATAGCAACATGGTGGATAGTACCATCACTGAATACAAAGCCATTTCTTCAGATCCTAATGTTCACTTTGTTCATTGTAGCCACAAAATACCTACAATGTCTGTGGAGCGGCAGCAGAGTGCATCACAATATATGTTCTCCTATTTCCAAGTGCATGTTTTCCCTATACATTCAATTCAGTCTGGTACATGTGGAGCAGTCTGTGCTACCATGGCAACTTAAGTGTGGGAGCAGCAACACACAAAGTGCCAAGACAACTAGTAAGACTGCTGAGGAATACTTAACAGGAGGGAAACATTGACATTCTGGGAATACTGCAGTGGTTTTTAGACCACTGGCAAGGAGTGAATGGACAACTGGGTGGGGTTATAATGGCTGCTGGCTAGGGTGATAATAGCACTGTGCACGTGCAAGTGCATGCAGCTCACTTGGGTTGCATTGTGTTTATAACACAATAAGAGTGGGAGGCAAGCTAAATCATAAACCACTGTCTGCACACATGCACACGATGCCTGCTAGTTTAACAGCATATTTCATCATTAGCTTTAAGAAGTTAATCCTCTGCTCCACTGACCACGGCTCAGCTCAGCCCATTTCAATAATCTGCATCTGGGGCTAACCAACCCATCATCCACACACATCCAAACAAGGACACAATGAGCCCACCAAACATATTGGATCCAGAGAAATGCCTCTCTCAGGTAATAGCTCACCTGCACCTGTCTATTTATACATAACTCTGTGCAATAAGATTAACCAGAAAGAAAAATACCTGCTCATTTAGAAGAGACAGGATGCAACAGACAGCTAGTGGAGGGCAGAGAGATTACTATAGCTGGGAAAGCAGGTAATGAGACACATGTCAATGTAGGCTGTACACAGAATGAAACGGAAATTGACAGAGGTTGTGTCAAAAAATGGCATTTTGACCTTTCCCTTTTCAGCAGAAAAATTAACAATCCAGAAGAACTAACCCATTTTTCAGTTATGCCATTCCTACCGACAGTCTTAAATGATTGATCTTCATTCATCTCTATAAAAACATGTCCTTCAAGAAGCTAAAGCTCTGTACAACTGATTCATCGTTCTCCTGCCTTTTCTTTGCTTCTTTCTCCAAACTTTTATGAGTTCATTTTTACTGCATGTTCTCATTTGTAAGTTTGAATCTTTCTTTTCTATTAAAAGCCTGACCTGGATACTTTGAGGTAGATGCAATGATAAAAATGTGGACAAATCACTACAACATTCTGCAGTTTTCTTTAGCCAAATGCTGACGAAGGCTCCATAAGAAATAAAATCTTTACATTTTGTCTGCTAAAACAAAAATCCAAAAATTCTGGGTTTTCCATTTTTTTATATAAATTAATAAAAATAATACAAACACACCAAGTGGTACTAACAAGCTTTGCATGTCTCATCTTGCTTATTTTTTTGCCACTGCTGATGTCAAGTTCAAGGTTAGCTGTTTCAAAGTATTGAGTGCCAATGCTCCCCCATTGGGACAGACAGAGAGGAGATGCATTAGCACCTCAGCAGGTGGTTCTCAATCTCATCTTGTCCTTTTTTTCCTCTCCACTTCTTCCTTCTACACCTACCTCTTGTCCCCTAGTCCACCTCTCAAGCCACGGCCCCATGCAGAAAACTGGCTGGCTTCTGTCTTGCCGTTTGAGTAAATTGCTCACTGATGAATGCATGTGCGCTTATGTTACAATACGTGCGATCACTTGCAATGTGTGAGCATTATGCCTTTACTTCTTAGTCCCAGGTGTTATATGAGTAGATGATCATAAACTTATAAAAAAAAAAAAAAAAAAAAATAAGGTTCAGGTCTCTCCTCTTGACCTGCAGCTGGGTATTGACCTGCAGTAAAAGGGTTTAAATCATACCCAGTCATAGCCTTTTATCTCCATCACATCTTCATCCCCTTACATCTTCATCACAGACCAATGAGCACACAAACTGACCAACAGACAGGCTGACAGAAGCCATATGGTCCATTCACTTCCACAGGCAGGAGGTAGCCATCAAAGAGCTCTCACAGCAACTCCACTCAGCCATAGACCGATAGACAGAGGGAGGGAGAGAGATGAAGGAAATGGAAGACAGAAATTATGAGACAAAGAGATGAAGTAAAGCAGGTGGAGGAAAAAAAAGCATTAAAAAGATGTGGCGAGATGTGAAAAGATCTGCTATCAAAAATTAGATGCTCAGGAGGACATGGGACATGTACATATATCAAATATGAAGGCCTTAACCCTGGTACAATACAATAAAGGCCAAGCATGACTGTAGCTGTCAGCCTGTACAGAAATTCTCTGGCTTAATACTGATGCTCATTGGAACTAACAGCAGAGACTTAAGAAGTTCATCATATCATAGCAATCATGGATACCTTGATTTTCTTGGATTGTGCTGAAATAAGTGTGAGAACATGTGCTGCTATATCTGTGAGGATAAAATTTGAATGGCTCTATCAGTGAAAAAGTGGTCTTTGCTACATATAACTGTTAGTATAAATGGAGTAAAATAACTCATTGCAAGCTAAAGTTACAGTAAGCTTTGTGGTCAATTGTACACTGTGCAAATGGAAGGCCCAGAAAATTGATTATAACATCAGCGGTATAGCCATGTCTGTTCCTGCTACTACAGACCTCAGATTGCATGTGAGAAATTTTACTGTACCCCCCATTACATTACACAATTTTACAAGAAAATTTAATTTAATTCACTCAGCTCCCTGTTCAGCACAACTTCATGATGTCAGAAATGTGAGCCTGTAAACATTAACATTTAGCTCACTCAAACAGGACCCCATTAAAGTCCATCCACTCTCTTTATCTGGGATACTCCTATTTATTCACGGGAATGTTTGTGTGTCACAAGATCATAAATAACCCTGAAAAAGTGTAATGAAAAACTGTGTGCAAGATGTAAGAGGCAGAAAAAGGAAGGGATTGAGAAATGGACCAAGAAAGGTGGAGGAGTGCATATAAATCAACATCCATTAGCCGAGGGGTTATAAAGTCAAAGATGAAGGAGGTGGACTTTGATGCAGACTTTTTATTGTCTTGTTGTGTCCTTTATTGCCTGTGATGTCATCTAATGGTATACAGTCAATGATAGGGGAGGGGAAATGTGTACTTGGGAGGGGAGGATGGGATTGTAATGGTGCTGTGTGTGCATGTGTGCACGCCTATATTAACACATAATATTGATCGTCTTTGTGGAAGTGGAAGTGTCAGTGAGGGGTCTTTGGCTGAATATACCATATGTGCACAAATATGATTTTTGTTTCCACTGAGTTTACATGAGGACAACAGCAAAATTCTCATGAAAGATTGCTGCCAGTAGTCTGTAAATCACCATGAAGAAATACAAGAGGCTCTCAATGTGTTGCAAAACTCAACATTTTTATAGTCAAACCAATGAAAACGTATAAACACAAGCAGCTGTAGAACAATGAGAACACTTAACTCAAAGTCTTTAAAGAAAATAAAAAGTTTTTTAGTAGACATCACTGAATGTCTCTGCTCTAAAGCCACATGTCTCCAGAGAAAAGCTTCTTTTGCAGATTAATGAAAACAGATATCATCTAAACATTGGTGTTTAATAATAAAAAAAGATAGTAAAACTTTTTAATTTTCTTTAATAAGAGTGAAAAACATTATAGATTTCAATAAAAGTATTAACTGTCAAGTCATAAACATCATATTAGACCCGCTAAAATAAATGTTTCATCGCCTACAAGTATTTAAACATTGGTTTCCTTTTGTTGTACTTCTAATATGAAAGATAACATTAAATACTGTATTACTGTGGATATGTAAATTATTTCAGTACACTCAGCAGCTATAATGTACAACTTTAAAATCAACTTCCAAATACATGAGCCATAGGAATTAAATACATCTAAAACATCTGCCTAAATTGTCATTACCACAGAGAAAATTGCAGTGACAACAAACCCAGGAAAAGGGCGAGTATTAAATAAAAAAATATAAAGCTGTAAATGTGGTTCAGGTTCTCAGTATAGATAATCTACATCCAACCTTACCCCCTTAGAGCTCAAGTCTTCATGTCATCTTTCCTATTCTGTATTATACTGTGCTCCCTTGTGCAAACTGCATCCTGAATTAGCTCAAAACATGGTCCTACAGTAGATGTGTGTTTTTATGTGTCATAGCAAGATAGAAGTACAGGGGCACTGCCAAGTTCTATCACACTTAGCAGCAATGCATTATCCCATTAGTTTTAAAGAGGGTTGCCACACACAAACACACACGCACACACACACACACACACACACAAGGGCATAAAAGCTTGAAGGAAGTCTAAAGTCAAAGCTACAACAC
>JBAMIG010000025.1:13431259-13441785 GCA_037177335.1 Kiunga ballochi
TCACTAAAAGTGGTTGGAAATAATTCTGTCTTCCAAATTGCCTTAATTCTTCATGGGACAGATTCAAGAGATTTTGCTCCACATTAATACAACATCGCAGTTACTGCAGATATGTCAGCTGCACGTCCATAATGAGAATCTACCGTTGCACAGCATCCCAAAGGTGATATATTGGATGGGGATGGGATGACTGTGGAGGCCGCTGGAGTACAGTGTGACCTCATTGTGTTCAAGAAACCAGTTGGAGATTATTTGAGCTTTGTGACATGGTGCATTATTCTGCTGGAAGTAGCCATTGGAAGATGGTACACTGTGCTCGCAAAGGAATACGCATGCTTGGCAATAGTACATTGACAGGTTGTGGGATTTACATGAAACTCTTAGCAGTAAAGGGCTCAAAGTGTGCAAGAAAAATATTTCCTACACCATTAAACCAGTAGCCTGAACCACTGAACCACCACAAGCGGAGTGGATCCATTTTTTACATTTTCCTTCTACGACACATCTGGTTCAAATTAAAAAGGTTCTGCAACAGCTTGTTGCTAAATTCTACAAGCCATTTTAATGACTCACTATTTGTGTTTGGTGTGTTTCAGCAGGGAAATATCAAACACCTGCAGGTTAGTGGTTTAAAGGGTTCAAAGTTCGTGATCCCTGCTGAATGCTTTCTATGGTTTAGTGGCTATGGTTTCCTTTCCATAATATTGAACCAATCTGTTTTGTCCCCTCTGACATCAACCATGCATTTTAGTCTAGTTAAATTGTAAATAGACCTATGCTTATACATTGACCACTTAAGAGCGTTTTATATTTTACAGCACATTCGCACACACGGTAAAAGTTTTTCAAATCCTAAACATCACAGTTCTAGTGGGCAAATTACGCTTCAATAAGTCAGCTTGATCACATTGACATGACTAAATGCAATGCCTCGCTGTCAAGTGACTGGCTGATTATCTGTTTGAGTTAACACTTATGAACAGGTGGAGATGATAAAGTGGCTGTGTAAGCAAAACATTAACAAGCTAGCAGAATTTCTGAAGCAGATGTATTTTTCTATTGTACAGTTTGCAGAAAAATTGATTATGATTACTTTATCAACTTGAATGAGTCATTTTATGTAACATATCACATTAACATTGTGAGGTTATCTTCTTGATAGAAGTAAAAAGAAACACATCCATCCAAATAGTATAAGGACATTGCTATTAGGTGCAAAGGTGTGTAATATATGTTAATTGTGAGCTCACAGCCAGTCGGAGCATTAAAGTAAACAACCCCCATGCATGTCTTATCCCCACTGGTTTGTTTAGATGTCAGTCAAACCCTTTTTGATCCAGTTTATAACTAAATAAATGTGAAAAGTGTGATTTTTCTCTTTTTTCCATGATTGAAAGGGTCCAAAATGGCATCTGGTACTTTCTCATGTCTCTCATACTAGCTGCATGTACCACACATGGGCTTCTGCAATGTTTGGCAATCAATGGTCGTTGGAGTGACAAGTGAAAAGTCCTCACAAAACCTGCAGGTTTGCTCAGAGTGTGGTGATGAAAAATTGTGGGCCCAGCTGTCATTCATCTTTGTTGCAGAGACAGTGGTTAGATCTGTCCACAAGCCTGAATATGTTTAATCTAAATCAAAAACGTGTGTGTCTGTGTGTGTTCATGTTGGGCTATACAACCAGACTACTTTAATGAGCCTTGGGGCTGTTCATCTCTTCCTAATTGGAGGAAAAACACATCATATTCGAAATATGATGCTGTTTGAAAGCCTGCGGGGGAAAAGTGTATGAAAAGATGAGAAACAAGGAACATGGCATGAGATAGAGAGAGAGAGATGGAGAGAGAGACAGAGATAAAGAAAGATACATAGCAATGAAGTGAGTAAGATAAAAAGGTGCATGTCCTTAATATAGGACTTCTCATCTTAATTCTGCTGAGCAGTAACCGGGTATGCAGTGAGATGCAGACCACAATTACAAAATAAATAGCTTTAAAGAAATATTTTTACTAACTTTATTACCTGACCATTTACAGATTGTTGTCTTAAAAATATAATTTGTACAAACATATGATGTATGTCCTGTGTGTGTCTAACCACACAAAAAGATTTCCAACTGTCCTGCATGTTTAAGATGTTCTTGCTGTCACACACCTAACTAGAGTCAATAGGTTATTAACAGGCTTGTGCTAAATGCAACTATATCTTGGTTAAATATGTATTTATCACACATTTTAATTGGTGCCCATAGTTATGCATTATTTAGCTAGAACTATGAAAACCAGGGGTGTCAACCTGAGCTAGATTCTAGGTAACCACTTAGTAATGAAGGTCACTAAATATCCTCTGTATTTAAACTTTTTCCTAAATGTCTGTCTATAGAAAACAAAGTTCTGCAGAAGCTGTACAAGTGCATCAGTACATCTGTGTGCATCTGTGTCAGAACTCATCTATCTCCTACAAGGTCCAGTGTGACTTGTTCAGCATGGTGTAATTTATGCGCCGGTGTTGCACGTGCTGAAATGGCATCATTCTTCAGTCCTAACCCCCGTAAGCTCCCGGACATTTCCTTTCCCTGCCGACAACTCCACCCCAGGAATGATTTATCAGGCCCTCGAGCAGCAGACAATGGCGCCCTGGCACGTGCGCTTGTGCCATGGACAGATTAATAGATAAACACTGTGATTCCACAATCAAACACAAGCAGGGTCAGCTTTATAATGTCTCCATATACACTACTGCATCACAAAGGTCAGAGGAGTATGGTCTGTGCAGCAAGAAGATAAAAATTTATGTTCCTGAAATATGACTAAGTCATCTCTTTCTTGTAAGATCAATTTGTAGGTTTATAGATTCTTGTTCATTGATCTTAATAATGAGCAGGAGTGGCTTAAGTGAAGATAATAAAGTGCCATTGTTATCTTCATCATCATTATGGTTCTTAGTTAAACATTTATATGGCAGCACATTTCTTCATGCATTATAGTTAACAGGTCACATGATTAATATTAAACATACTTCACAAACACTCTTAATTTTAAAATTATTCTGTTAATAAAAACACGCTAAGTGATCTAAGTCATTTGATCTACATTTAGTGAGGACATTTTTTTGCCTTTAGCCATGCAGAGAAATGTAATAAATACATTCTGATCAAAGTCATTTTCTATTTCCTCAGCTTCGCAGCTTTGATAATGATGTAAATTAGATGGAAACTAAATTTAATGCAACATCTTTAGTTTCTTTGGAAAGTGGCCTAAACATGTAGCATATAGTTTAACCTTGTGTTTTTTATGTGCACAAAGTGAGAAATCAAATGAACTGAGTCGCTGAATTTGTAATGCTGTTATGGAGAATAGTATTATGATAATTTGGCTGAGCATTCAGCTTCACCGTTTAAAGGGTGAGTGGATTAAAAGAAGCAGTGGATGGTTAACGTTTCATTGTGATAGGAGCATGTACCCATCCTAGAACAGTGTGTTGGTGAATCCCCCAAAATAGTGCATCCCAGCTCATTATAATTGTATGAGCAAAAGCTAAGACTAATTTTCCTCACAAGAAATATTTCAATAAAAAAAGTGGTTTGTTTTTCTTAACCTGTTCTTCAGACAAAGCAAAAAAAAAACCTGTGGCCTGCAGTTATGGTATTATCTAAATCAGTAGTGCAGTAAATTGTGCACCAGAGCTAACCTGCTGTTTCTCACTACAATATCATCTTAAGTGTTTAAATTTGTTTAAATAAATACTCATTTATTTAAAAACATGCTTTCAATAAACAGGCAAAATAATAAGAGTCCTTTGTGAGACAATACTTACTGCACTGCTGCAAGGAATATCTTTGACTTTCAGCCAGGCCAGGTCCAGGGTTCCCTCTCCCTTGTAACAGGACTGCAGCCTCTCCTTGATTTTTTCATTGATCTTTCGCAGAGAGAAAACACACAAAGCAGAATCCTGGGAGCCCTGCCGTGGACGTCTCTTCTGGCCTTTTGAAAAAATGGCAAAAAGAACATCATCATCCGGTGCCACATCAAGTGAACGTGCCAAGATAGCACCAGCTTTTGACAGGTAGGCCGCCTCCAGTAACCGGTACTCCACGTTACCACTAATGCAGCCTATAGGCACCTCTACATAGGAGTTGAATGCAGTGTCTGCTTTGCAGAGGCGGACTATCTTGGAAGTGTACACTTGTTCACGACCAGTAGAAGAGGATCCACTGGTGGGTCCGCCCCCCATTTCCGGTTGCAAAGTCAAAAAGTAGACAAAGTTCCCACTGGCAAAACCATAAATGTAGTATATGTCAAAATCTGGGATTATAGTGAAGGTGTCTGAGGGAATCTTAATCATAGAGGCCACAAACTCATCATGGAAGACGTAGGCAAACATGCCATCTTCCTCTGAGTTTCTGGACAGCTTTCGGCTAGAGATGGTAGGGAAGTACTCTGGCTTTCCATCAACTGCTGTCGCTACAAACAGCATGTCTGGAGAAGCATTGCCATAAGAAACAATGACACCGAACACAGAGCCACTCTCATTCACTCCAGAGAGGTAGTGCTCTTTCTTGTGGAAGGGCTCCCCAAGTTTAAAGAGGTCATCTAAACGGAGAAGTTTGCAGATGCCCTGATAAAGGCTGCCACAAGCAAGCAAGCGGTTCTCCTTATAGTCCATCAAAAGCATCTTGTTAATATTGTTGGTGAGTGTCAGTGGCTCACTGCAGGGCTGAACAATACGTGGTGGGTAGCATTTGCGGTTGTCATCATCTGGACCAGTCTCGTGGATCTTTTGGACTGCCAAGCCAGGAGACAGTTTGTATATACGATTGACCGCTCCCAAATAAACATTGCCATTGCGATAGTCCACAGCTAAATGATTAAATGTCCACTCTGGGTTTTCAGCATGAAATGATGTGTACTCCTCTGGGAGTAACGCTGTTATGACTTGTGAGCCAGCACTGTGAGTCTGTGGGGCTTGCACCACTGTTTGTGATGTTACAGGAAGCACCAAACTTGACAGGAAGCAGCATACAAAAATATAGGTCCGTATCCTCGTGAGGGATGTCATGGCTGTGCTGATGGCTGGACTGATGAGGAGAGGGACAGAGGCACAGTTCCGTACTGTTGGCCCGTCACAATTACGATTCTCTCAAGATGGGCATCATGCACCTAAAGAGGGAAGAACGAGAAATCGGTCAAAAAAACAAACAATAAAATATATAAAACAATAGTCAATCTAACTGAAGCTGAGAAATACGGATAAGATGGATAAAACATAAGTATTGTGTGATCCTTGCTCTAATTCTATCTGGCACAGATTAGAACAGAACAGTTTAATGAGTTGAAGAGGTGAAGAGGCAGCACATGTGAGACCACAGAGATATCTATGTATGGAACAGAAATGAGCCAGACCCAAACAGGAAAAAAGGCAGTAAATCAGTTATTGGGAAAAGGAGACAAAGGAAGGAGGAGTAATGCATTGTCTCAGAGGAGGTGATCAGCATGGATCTGTACCATCTCTTTGCATGGACCCCTGCCCCTCTCCACCTCTCTTTGCTTTTCTGCTCCAGTCTCTATGCACCTAATTGATTCTCCCCTCAGAGTAGCAATTTGCATGCTTTGGCGATTTCTCTCTTCTTCCCAATAGGACAACTCACCTGCTGACACTGCTAGCAGAAAAAAAGAGACTGTGTTTCTCCCCTTAAAATACCTACACACACATCTCTACACTGAGAGGAGAGGTATGTAGACCAAAGAGGAACAATTAAGGAAGAAATGCTAGTGGTTGCAAAACTTAGCTTCCCTGTGGTGCATGGGTCATTTGCACACAGTCTCAACATAATGTATTGCACTAATGTCAACACATGCTTACAACAAAAACTGCAATTACTATCTAAACAGCAACTTTTAATGCATCAAAATGTTATATGAAAAGATCCACTGCCTTGCAAATGAGAAACGGAACAAATGCCATCGCCACATGTAGAGTTTAAAACACTATACAGTGAAATAGTGTTAAGCAGTGCAAGATACATTGATTTCAGTAAAACCTTTTAAGCATAAAAATGTATCAAAATACATAAAGGTTTCTTTGTGACTCAGTTTTGAAAAAGGAAAAAAAAACACAATCACCCATTTTATTTCCTCACTTTTGGCCAGATATCTCAGCTCTAAACTCTGACATCACTGGATACAAATCTGTGTCTTTAGGCCTTTCCTGTAATATCACTAGACGTGCTTGCACATAAAAAAAAAAAAAAGGATGCTAACAGACATTATCAAGTCACATTTCCTCCAAGGTTCACATTTAAGCAATCAAAGTGTATGGTGGTGTGAAATGTAACCTCAGAGCAATCTTGCCAATCTGCCCTTCATCTCCTGGTAGGCAGACAAAAAGGAGGAACAGAGCAGGCAGCCACTCAACAGATGATAAGAGGTCCAGAGTAGATGATGAGAGGGATAGGAGGTGTTGCAGAGATATGAGACATGTGATTAGATCATTAGCATAACTATGACAAAGGCGCAAAGCCACAGAGTAAGTAAGAAACTATAGAGATTGATTTATCATATAGTAATGTCACTGGGGGGTGGGGGGTGGGGGGGGTTATTTCAGGAAGGTACATAAAAAGTAAATATAACTGAGCATCCTACTGCAAAAGGCAAATGTTTAAAGAAAATATTGAGATTCTGACATTTCAAGAAACATTAACAGGAATTAATACAGGGATCAAGTGCAAAGGAGACATGAGTGATGGCAGGGAAGTCAGCCCGTAATGTCCCCCAAAGGAGGAATAGAGCTGAATATTAATTTCACACTGGGAAGAGCACTGGAGCTCCCAACTGTGTGTGTGTGTGTGTGTGTGTGTGTGTGGGGAGGGGGGTTTATAATCAAAACATAGCAATAAAAGGAGTAGACATAAGCAACAACTTCTCTTGAGAAATACATGACCGTCTTGCAGAAATTAAAGAAAAAATACTTAATGTTCTGAATGGGGGATGTCTGCTGTGCAATGGAAGCATGTCTTCCAGCATGAATTTGTTGCTGAAAAGCAATTATCCTCACTTATAAGGGGTGCAAACTCATTCAGCTGCTGTTTGGCTTTGCCTACTAATCATCAAACTCTATTAATTAAAGCTTGCTCTGCTTCTGAGGATTTATACATCAGACATGTAGACACACACAGAGCGATTGATACTCCAACATGTTATTCATCAGTCATTTTACCTACTATTACAGGCTGTATTTTTCACTGCATTCTCTACATGCATATCATACATGAGGTGCAATACTGCAGAAAATGTATGCAAAATTATGTTTAAAAAGCAAGCACAAGTTATTTAATTTAATTAAAAAAAAATACTAATTAACTTTGTTTGCTGGGAAAAAATCAGTATATATCCATAGAGTTGTCAGCAAATATACTCAGTATAAATAGAAATGAAAAATCCCTTTAAAAACTAGAATAATAAAAGTAATAATAAATCAAGAAATTAGAAATTGCAGATGAATTTATTAGGTTTAGAATAATAAATCTGGGAAAAAAAAAAAAAAACGTCCAAGTCATATGAGAGAACTAGGTCATGAACTGTGTGCTAAAAGATATCTGCAGAGTCCAGAAGTTTGACTGAGACCTACAAAAAAAACACTTTATTTCAGCGGTTCCTTCAAAGGAATGTAACAAAATATTAGTTTTTAGTGATGTAAATCATTTTAGTTTATCATCATCTCTGTTTACCTGTGTTCATCAATAATTCAATTAAATCCCAATGCAAAAGCAACATCATGACTTCCATAATGAAATGTTAGTATTGTTACATTCATCTTATTTCAGTCATAGCTGGTCGTTTCCCTTTTTAATAGGGGATATGAATAAATTTGAGGACAACTTTATATTAGATTAATCAGCTGTGTGTTGTTGGAGTCTCTGATCCAAATATAATACTGCTTTAAATATCATGAAAACACACACATGCACACAAACACTCAGAGTCACAGCTATCAAACAGCATTAATGATGTGTTGCATACCGTACCCCATCACACTTCCAGATCCGGAGTTGTGTCCAATACAAACAATGTTTTTTTTGTATTTGTGTGCATTTTCTCCATCTAAAACTGAATTTGAGCCTTGAAAGAAACATGTATCATTTTCCAAAGTGAGTTGCTTTTTCTTTGTATGCATGTGTGTTTTTCTCAATGATTGTGCAGAGAAAGCAAGGGGAATCAATATGATTATTAATACAATTCAAGTACTAGTCAGTACTCCAATTCTGCCACCTTGTTTTCAGAGAAGCTTGCATAAAAAGTAGAGTTAGGGGAGAAAAACTGTTTA
The DNA here is from genome assembly GCA_037177335.1 of Kiunga ballochi. NCBI lineage: Eukaryota > Metazoa > Chordata > Actinopteri > Atheriniformes > Pseudomugilidae > Kiunga > Kiunga ballochi. The sequence continues at coordinate 13,439,582 of JBAMIG010000025.1, forward strand.
ATTTCCTAGGATGTTTCCATGTGATCTGGCACTGTCAAGGCTAAGATATTTAGAAAGGTTTTCTAAATCTGTTCCAAGACAAGACACAACCAGATGTCTGAGGTCATGTAGCTAACAGGCTGCTTTGCTAAAAGCATCAGAAAATAATAAGTAACAATAGAAAAACTAATCTACCCTTAATTCTCTGAGGGATCCGACCTATTTGGAAAAAGAGAAAGGCTTTAACAGCTTTACTTCCAGAGGAATATTAAAACTAAAAATGATAGGAGTCACTATGAGTCAAACAGGATCAGGAGATTATGGGTGGGTATAAAGTAGGGTAATTTCTTTCAGCACAAACGCATAAAGTTGATGATTAAAAAGAGAAATTGCTACAGAATAAAAGATTAAATGTTAAAAACCATATATATATATATATATGCAAACACAGATCAGGGTAATAACATGCAACTTCTAAATTGATAGGACAAAAAAAATGGAAAAAAAAATACTTGAAAACAAACAAAATTTCAGATTTTAAAAAAGGTAAAGAAATAAAGAAAACTGTGTGTCCCAGTTCAGTGGATATTCTGATTGGAGTGGTGCCCCCACCTATAAAAAATTCAATCCATCCCACCTTCATGCTGAGCTCTGACACCAATCAGAGGAATAAGCAGCACTGTGTGTGCAGCCACACACTGGGACTGGGGGCAAACAGTGTATCTGCAGTTCCCAACACAATCAGTACAACAATTGCATCTATCCATCTCTCTCTCTCTCTCTCTCTCTCAACACTGTGCAGCGTGATGCACGTTACACTTCTAAAAGTTGCCACAAAACTCACACTTCATATAAAAATTTAAGTCATTTAAGTACAAAAAACAGAAATAGGATATTTGAAGTGATACCGATTCATTTAAAAAGCATTTAAAAGCAAGAATCTATGAGAAGAATAAAAATAAATGTTTTCTTAAACAATCATTATTGTCCATACGAGATCATGTGGCACACCATGTAAAGCCTATGCAACATGTATGCACTGATTAAGTTCTACCTGTTACCATGATCATGATAAAAACATATCTCTCCTGATAAAAAAAATGCTACTATAAAGGATAAATTTATAATTGTAATAGCAGCAGTTCTTAAAACATGGTCAACCATATACAATAATAAAAATTCATTGGCAGCTGCCTGCTACTTAGGAGGAATGAAAAACTCCAACATCAATTATATTAACTTAAGCAAAAAATAATTATAATATATAATACCAAATGAGAAATATTTTAATTTATACCCAGTGGCTAAAAATTAATGTGACAATTAAAGAGCGAGTAGGTCCAACAGGCCTATCAGAATAAGCTGACCCCTGCTGATACACAAAACCAATGTCCAATTTTTCTCAGGAAGCCAGTAGTACAAAGAGGAGAAGAGAGAAAAAAGAAAGAAAAGAAAAAAAGAGGACACAGGATAGAAGACGGGGTGTCCTTGGTGTTTACATCAAGATGTGGATTAGCAGCATGGATTACTGTCACAAGATACCCTGTCAAGATCAGGGTTAGGAGGTCTAATCCACCAAAGAGCTTTTGATATTACAGTAAAAGCCTTCAGATTGCACTGTCAATTGGGTGTGTGTCATCTGAATGCAAGTACATTGGGATACTAAATATGCTGTAAGATCAACAGCATTTACAAGCATGAAAGCACTGCAAATAAATATTGCCCAGTTATTACAGCAGTAATTACGTTTTAAATAAAACAATTTAAGGGGAAAAATGTCTCCCAATGCTCAATCTAGTAAACGTCAAATCCACGTTCTTTATTTTCATGAATGTTTCACATCAAAAATTTTATAGTAATGCTCAAACACATGGACCAACAGTAACTATTTGTGTATTTAGGGAATTTTTTTAGTATAACCAAAGGTTGGTTAGGAGTAACAGTAGAACTTTTAGTTTCTATAAGACTAGTTTTAAAGAAAATATATTTAAAAAAGGATTAGTCAAACTTTAGGATCCTTAGCAGGGATGCTCTGCTAAGAAAACTCACTTTCTATTTTTTAGTTATACATTTGTTTCAAAGGTTTATTTTTTTTTGTTACCCGAGTAAGAGAGACATGGTTAGTGAGCTTAAAAAATACACAACTTAACATGTATTTGCAGCTGGAAGTGGTATTATTAGTTAAAGGACAATGCAAGACCTGAACGCACACCATGGGAAATGCA
>JBAMIG010000025.1:13441885-13475788 GCA_037177335.1 Kiunga ballochi
GCACAGTGAATCCCTTTTCCAGCATAAGTGTGTCAAGGCAGACAATTTGTGTCACACAAACCTTCTTGCAAGAGGGCTGCCTGTTGCTCTTTTTCACTGTCCTAGAGTGTGTGAAAGCATTTCAAAAAAAGGGTCCAGGCAAAGATCCAGTAGAGAAACCCCTGTGGATTTTAAAGCAACGGCTTACATCAGCACATCTCCTGTCCTTACTTAGTCTTTCCCATTTCTCTCCTTTTTTTTCCATGAGACCTTCTAATCTTCCTTAGTATTGGTTAAAGTGTGAAAATGCATCTAAACACTCAAAGTCAGATTTGAAAATATTAGACTTTCTATATAAACATCTATGCATAATTACCTCAGTGAATCAATTAATGCCCAAACTGTCTTTAGCCTAAACATAAGGTCACTGAAACCCACATAGTTCTGCACATTCTCTGTTCAGGTTGAGACACTGTGCAGAGGGTAAATTTATTCGCAGTGCAGATCAGAGGCTCTAAAGTCATTAGGCCTGTTGAAAGATTGCCGTCAGCACATTGCGCTGATTGGGTTAGACCACCTGAATGCGAGGACTCTGGATTTGACACAGAACAGTGACTAGAGAGAGCTATTTTTAGCATGAACTCTGTGAATCTCTGGATTTAATTAGAAAGCTCAAGTTACAGTAAAGATACAGGAGCCACTCTTTATTGAACATGACTAATCAAGGAAATACACTGAGAAAACTATTATTCAATCAGTATTTAGCAAAATTGTAGAATTTATATAAATGTATAAGCATCTTCTATAGCAAATACAAGGTATTTTAAAATTACAGTTACTCTCTGTACCTTGCACCTCTCGTTTTTTCTTTGCATCTCACCAGTGGTTTCCAGCCTCTGCTTTTTCACATAGTTACAAAACAACATTAATCATGGTTTGTTTTAAAAATTGCAACACATGGATAGTTTTAAAAATTATGTAACAATGCCACAACCGTTAAGTCAAGAACTTTACTGTGCTGTTATCGTTTCTCTCTTCTGTCTTGGTCTTGGCTATGACAAAGTCACGCTACTTTTATTGACTAGAAGGATCTATAGCTCAAAAAAGGTTTTCTCAAGTGTTCCTAAATCTTTTACTGTTAATAAGATAATAGGCTCAGCATTAATTATTACCTGAAGACAAAAAACAAGTTTAACCAGCAAAATCTTCTAAGAAAGAAGCTGACACCAAGTCTGTGCATGAATATAGATGTGGTGTCAGCTGAGTCTTGATAAGACTTCCAGGAAAGTCTCGTCTTCGCCTACGTTTTCACTCTTTTTTTCCAAGCCTCTCATTTAGCAATAAACAAGTGCCACTGAATCAGGAACCACATTGCCCAGTGAGCTTCCAGTCATAACAGTTTATGTGGAGCAAGTAATGCAAATGAAGCAAGCATGAAGCAAACAAAAGATGATGTATTGGGAGTAAGCTACATAATGTTTGCATTACAGAAAAGAGACTCAAAGTTCATCCAATTCAGGGTCAAAGGGAAACTCAAAGCTATTTAATTAAAAACAGAAAGACAGAACAGATGTTTGCATCCTAATGCAGATAGTATTACAAGCTACATCATATGAACTTGGCTAACTCATTTTGCCTTTATTTTTATGTAGTCTGTTCCTTGGTTTTTGGTCAGAAAATTGGACTCAAATTCCGGTTTCATAATCTTTGCCAGGTTCTTTTCCAGAGTATCATTGTATTTGAGCATTTTATGTAATGATATAACATTTTGCTTAATCTTGTTTTGTTTTTTTTATTGTCGGGGGTATTGTTATTTTCAAAGTACGACAACTCCATGCTACGTTATGCAATTTTGATCATCCAGACTGCCCCTGTTTTCATAGAACATTTATACTATTATGGTGTTAAGAGGGTGAAGCAAATTCTTATTCTTCCCTCTGTTACAGCACAGTTCTGCATTTGGTGCTTTTTTCTAATTTCACTTCTTGCTGAGTTTAAATGTTTAAGTTGGCCACACCTATAATTTCCAGTGTAGGATGGTGCATAAATCAGAAAAGCAGCAATATGAATAACAAACCGTTATATGTTAAGACATGCCTGCTGTGAAAAAGTTCCAACCTGTCCACATGCTGACAAAGCTCACAGGCAAAAGTTCAGACACGTTTAGGGACTACTGGAGGGAAAGTGCAAACTGCTACTTTAATATTTAAATACATTGGCATGATGGAAAGAGAGATAGGAAAAACAAAAGGTGTTTAATTCAAATGTGGGCAAGCTGGCAGAAAAAAAGGCAACAGTACTGTCACATACTCTGCTCAGCAATAGTGTCAGAGTTTCACAACCTTTAAAAATGTGAGACTTAACAGTTTCATTTTCTAACTAATAATCTCTTTTCTGTTTAAATGTAAGTGAGCTACCATGTTTTGCAGTCATCCTGATCTTCAAATTTGCTGATCCTACTGTATCCATTTAACAGGTTACAACTTGCTAAGCACCAGAGGATAAAACTCTAAATTAAATTGGGAAAAAAGTAAATCTTTGACTAAAATCACTTTCACCATACAGGAAAAAAGACCCATTCTCACTCTGTCAGCATGACGGCTTCTCCATTCATAATGTTATTCATATTTTTCAGCTGGTTGTTGACCCTCAGTGATTTTTTTCCAGTAACCAGCTAGTAGCTCCTGCTTTTCCCGTCTTCCTGTCTGTTGCAAAACAGACTTAGACTTGACCTCAGAGATTAACCTCTTAGTCATGATAATTTAGGAGGCTTTGTGGTGATTGTAATAAAATAAACAGCTGCTTAACTTGACACATTTTCTTTTGTAAAGAACTGAAATGAGACCTGGTGATGTGTACACGTGTTGTGCAGAAACAGGAACAAGTTGATTGCCAAAAACAGTCATTTTAATCCACTCTTATGTATTGTGTCCCCTTCCACCAAAATCACAGCTCAACACATACAAGCAAGTGGGATCACCATGCTCATCAGTGCAGTGGATGATTTGGTTTGCTTGAAGCACATGGATTACAGCTCTGTCTTATAATCCAGAGATGACTAGTCTTAAGATTTCAGCTCCCTTTTACTAAGCACAGCTGGAACAATCTGCTGCCTGACGTAAAGTCAATGTCATTTTCCTCATCTGTGTTAGGGCCCATTTGACTTCCATAGCTCACCAATCCCAGAGAAAATCCTAAGAATGCTTATTAATACATACAAACCACAAAATTCCTGTTCTGGACCAAATATAAAAACACATTTTTTTTTTATTCTTCTAGATAGACAACCAACTCCAGCTTCCTCCCACAGTCCAAAGACATGCACCTTGGGGATAGGCTGATTGGTGACTCTAAATTGCCCAAAGGAGTGAGTGTGAGTGTGTATGGTTGTTCGTCTCTCTGTGTGTTAGCCCTGCAATGGACTGGCGTCCTATCCAGGGTGTACCCCGCCTCTCGCCCGTTGACAGCTGGGATAGGCTCCAGCCCCCCCGCGACCCCGTTAGGGACAAAGCGGTAGAGAATGGATGGATAGATAGACAACCAGTGATTCCATCCATTATAATAGCAAATACTGCAGCCCAAAAAGTCACAAAGATAAATTAAAACATGACAGCGTCTCACATCATGTAGAAACAGAAGAGCTGCAAGAACAGATGCACACAAGCATATGCGAGCATGTTTCATCTCGTGTACTTTTGATGCTGTTTTGATCTTGACTTTGTGGCTGCCGCTATTAGAAAGAAAAATATGGCCTTGTTCCAGCTTCACTTTTGGAAGGAAAAAAAATATGTCATACTTTGTCATACTGCTCACATGTCTTTTCAGGGCAAATTACTTCAGTATAGGCCATGTGGAATCCACGGAGAGTTTGAGACTTACTAGTGAAGACAGGACATCTACACCTGCAGAGACTTGCAAGCCCTACTGTAATGGTCTGAGAATCTTGAAAAATGAACAGTTTGACAGGATGTGTCAAAACTCCCCCTCCAGCTTCTGAGATATCCCAGTTTTAAAACAAGTTCTCCAAATGGGGCTGTAGAGCTACAACTAGACTCAACTGATAAATGAGCAGAGATGGAGAAGTGGAAGCATGATTTCCCTAAAAAGGTCAGGCTAAAAACGAGAAATTTATCACACAAAAAGGACAATGATTAAATAGCTTGATATTTACACCGCTCCACAAACTCAACATGTTCACCTGATATTCAAATAGTTGATGAAAATAAAACTGCAGAAATGTGCAAATACATGTTCTCATTTAATGTCATTTTCTGACAATATAATGAGGAAATCATGCATTTAAATAATGAAACTAATGTTGGCATGAAGCCATAATAGGTAATAATTACCAATAATTTTCCATAATTATGGTGCAGAGTTTCTTTTAGACGTGCAATAAAAATGTTGATATTATAAATCATTAATGAACCAAGTGAAAAAGAATTGGACTCTTTTATGCAGCACATCCACTGAGATGAACTACAAATCTTTCCACAGTTTCTGAAATTTGTGTTAATGAAAATTGGACAAGCACAAAATCCTTAATCTTCTCCCACTTTTCTATAGTTAAATCACTAAGAGGTCAACCAGAGCAAAGAGTATAAGCTTGAGCAATGGGTCCTATGTTCTATGCTGTGGTAATGTAGCTTAAAATAAAGGGGTCCTCTTCTGCTACTTGTCAATATTTATTTACTTATTAATTTGTTTTAACTCTACTCCATTTTTTTAAAGAGGAAAACAGAGACTTGGTCCATGTTTACTCAAGCAGACTCATTTGGCAGGAACCTGCATGTTTGACTGCCAAAGACAACTGGTTGAGTGCAGATTTTTAACATAAAGGAAGAAACTGATTTACAAGCACAGACTTGTTTATGCATCTAACAGCCGATTTACATTAGATGGCATTAGCACAGAGTTAGTGGTTGGAAAGTTCCCCATCGAATGATCATTAAACAATATCCATCATTGTGTGCAGACTTGGAAAACTTTAAAGATATGAGACTTCAACAGGCCATCTGAGTCACGAGAGGCAGATCCCCAGCTGAGAGGTGTGTAAACCCAGTTCAGGAAAGTTTACGCTATATTACAAGACTTCCAAACAACCCGTCCTCCCCAATGTTCACCTCCCCTCAAGCTTCCCTTCTTCTTTTACTCCATCACTAAACCCAGAGAGTACACACATCAGACAATATTTTTTGCAAGCCATCATTCACAGTGCCAAGCAAGAAAATGCAAATTATCCAGCATTTTACCCTTCTCTTTTCCTCTCCATCCTCCTGCCTTGCTTTCGTCTCTCCACTTTGAGTCATGGCTATTTTCATACTTCAAGAAACATGAAGGGAAACCTCTTACACACCAACTTACACATGGTCAGAGGCACACAATACAAAACTATTTGGTTGCCAGATTTTCTGGTGGGCTTAGAACAACCCTGTAAAAGCTGAGCTGGAAGGACTGCCATGATAATGCAGAATGGATGGACAAAAAGAAAAACGAAGTCATGAAGAAGGGTTGAGACACTTGCTCATTCTCACACACAATGCTAAAAGAACCACTCAAATGATTAAATAGTTCATTATAAAACAAATCCACAGCTGAAGGAGGACTAAAAAGTTCAATGCTAACAATGATCCATCAGGTTGCAACACAATATATTTTCATTACAAATATATTTCCTTACAATACCAGTAATTCCATAAACTATACTGATATACATCCATAGTTTAAAGGAGACCTGGAGCTGCCTTTTAACTAATAAAAAAACATCTTAAAGGTTTTATTAGAGTTAAGCTTAAAAGTACAGAGTCCACTCTTCAAGTCTTTTCAAAATGTCTAAATGTCCATATTATCCCACAAAAGATTTAATAAAAATGTGGAGAATTTGTTCCAGATGTTTTCTGGAGTTTCTTCCCATTTATATACTTAACTGAAGGGGTTCTGGGGGTGTACTTTCATAGCGTGGGATATAAAGAACTGGGTATAAAGTATTTGGAGGCAGGCAGGAGTCAGGACATGATGCAAAAAATATAATTAGTGAAATTTCAATGCCACTTTCTCATAAACAAACAGGAATTTTAGTGGTGACATTGCTAATAACTAATGGAATTTTAATGCATCCACATAAAGTAACAAAACTCAGCAAAAATCTGACAAGCTGAAGCTCCAGTAAAAATAATTGTTCAATGTTGGATTTTACATTTTCAATTTTTGCTTTTCTCTCTAGAGACATTGCTTTTAGTGCCAAGAAAAACAAAGTACTGCAGCTCAATGTCATATAAAATGTGCATACATGAATACTCCCTTAAAATAAAGACTTCACCGTGAAATTCAGGTAATTTCATTCCCCCATCGTGACCTGTGTTAAAATAATAAAATCATATTGAGCAACACAGTACTCCAACACATCTAATGAATTTGTTCATTGTAAACATCAGAAGTCCATTTTCTGTCACATTCAAGGTTTAAAAGTTTAATTCAGCCTCGCCTGTTCACATCTCTTTAGTGCCTCCTAACATTTTCAAAGGCAAGCACATAGCAAGGACAGTTTTAGTCGAACAGACTTCAGTTGACAAATTATGTTGCCATAGAAACTCAGTTGTGTGGGTGGCAGGTAAGGATACTGTGGCATTGTAGTGGAAAGGTTGAATAGGATCTCCCAATATTAAGGAATTCACAGGAATTGCAGCTGGAAAGGCAGCGTGCACAAAGCTTTGAGTGTGTTGTTGATATTAGTCCTACCAATCAACACAGAAACAAATTGTAATCAGACTCTCAGTTTAGCCTGATTGATAAGTCCCATGGCCCATCAACAATTTAACTGGGAAGTCAAAACTTATTATGGTCATTACTTGTAGTGATCATTTTATGGGAAATGTAATCAAACTAATCAATACATGAGTGGCGAAAGCCTGAGATTTAAACAAACAATAAATATCAGACATTATGTCAGAAGAACACATTTCTCGGCAGCCGTTGGCCAGGGTATGGATTTGGCAAAGAGTCAATCACTGCATTTGGGCAGATACAAGCCCTTCCAAATCCCATCAACAGAAGAAAAAGAAATATACTCAAGGAAGACAAAATCCAAAACTCAAAAGGGAGCTACACACAGTGAAAGGAATAACACAAAAACCCTGTGTAAGCCTCGTTAATTCTCTCTGCAACATCCTCAACATTATGCGGCCAGTCTATGATATATCCTGAGGGGAGGGAGGAGACAGGGAAAGGTAGGGGGAGTTGGGAGGGAAAAGCAGTAAAGTAGATCCTTCTTCTACCTTCTGGCTAAACAGTAACAGGGGTTTTCTCTCTCTCTAAGCCAGCTGTTTCACAATTACTGCAGTAGCATGGCACACTGATGCTCCTGACATCACTGACACTTGGAGCTGAAAGAAAGTGCAAAGGAAAGAGAAACAAAGAGAGCAGGGAAATCAAAATGGTGAGGCAAATTAACTTTAAATCCTCTGCTAATCCTAAAAGAAGATCCCTTCTGCTAGAAGAATAAATGATTATCATAAATACAGTTTCACAATACAAGGGTTATAAATTGTTTAGCCACATCAGTAAAATGTCAAATTAACTACCTAGATTTTGTGGTGGTTACAATTTTACATTGACAATAGCAGGAAACACACAAAAACATTTTTTTTAAGAGTAATGTTGGTTTTGATTTTAGCCCCACGCAGTAAGATCGTTGTGAGGCCTCAGTACACAAATAAGCAACTAACCTCTGTCAACAATTGACATCAGTGTCAATCATCTCAGGAATAATTTTGATGAAGAGTAGCTATTAAAGTTAATCCACAGTTCAAGAGAGCTATCAAGATAAAATATATAAAGCATACAGGTAAATGTCAAGCAAAACACACCACAAACCTTTGTTACTATGCTAATAGCTCATGCTAAAGCAACTGAGTCAAACTGTAGCTAGAACCAGGAGAAAAAAATATAAAGTGATGAAGGTTAAAAGGAAACATCTGCCTGATGCCAGAATAAACTGCAAGAAAATAATGTGGAGAGCCTATGTTTTGTCTGATGTGAATTATTAAAACATGCTAAATATGCACGTCCATGCATCTTTGCAGGAAGCGGGATGAAAACAGAGTCAGGTCCTTAATCCTTATGTGAACTTGAGGGCATCAGTGAAGGAGCAAATTTAAAAATTATGATGCAAAAAATAAGAAGAAACCCTCAGACCGTCTGCAATTTTCTCATCATTTTATGCATCTGAAACAAAACTAATTTACTGTTCGTCATGCTTGGCTTGGCACAGTGGTACAAGAGCCAATATGCCACAGCATGTCATCTGCTGCTGCATCAAAGGGACCCGTTTATACATCAGGCTCACAGCTACATATGAATCATAGAGACCTGAGAGAAACACTTAATATAATCTTATAAAAAAAAAAAAAGCAGTCTGGCAAACCCACTGATACTAGGATGACTTTCCACATTTCCCTACTTCCCCATTTACTACAGCATCCTTCTTTCTCTTGATATTCTTCTTCATAGGTCACGCCAATGTCACAAGTCAGAATTTTTCCTTTCCACTTGGCGCAGCACCACACACTGATAAAGTTATGTGCTCGGCAGCTAACAGTGAAGGAGAACGATATGGGAGGAGAGTCCTAGAGGCATGAACTCTACAAGAGAAGGACTTAATAATAATACTCAGAGAAAGAATGAGAGACGGCTATAGGGAAAAGAAAAGTGCAACTGCAATAACATTTGCACAGTGTGGACTTTTTATAACTTTTATTTTGAAAGAAAGGCATGTGACTACAAATTGCTCTCTGCAAGCATGAGAGGAACAGAAACTTCTGAACAGCAGCTTATTCTTGCACTGACACACATAAATACATTAACCCCCTGTTTAAAGCAAAGTTAATCGTTCAAAGACAAACCATGTTTCTGATTGAATTAGACACTGACATCTATTGATTTCTTCTCACAAAATTCACCATGACCATTGTTTGGAGGTACTCACTTCAGAACATCAATACGAAGCTCTATGGTGCATAACAAAAGGCTTAATTATATACTTGCAAACATCTGTTATCTAATACAGTCTAAAATTGAATATAACAATTAAAATGTAAATAAGAAACATTTAGTTGTTAGCTATGAATCCCACTTCTTTTACACATAAATTAGGACCTCCACTAAGCGAAAAAAATGTCACAAGTGTATAATTTTTCCTCACAATTTAGCTTTACGACAAAGTTTGACAAAAAAAAAATGTTACCACTTTTCAACTATAGGCCCTATCTGCAGTATTTTAAATAAACTATTTGTAGCACATAAATCCTACTCAAAGTTTGATATCATCTCTTTGCTCATAGTAAAGATATGCAAGACTGATTATGGTGAGAAGATCCATTGGTGACATAAAATTACAATTTGCAATCTCCTCTGGAGTGTTCAGTGGCGTGAGAGAGGAGGAAGTCTAATTGGACACTGGCTTGTATCTGGTAGTCCTGTCACAGACCAGAGGGGTGTAAGTGTGTACAAGTGAGTGAGTGAGGGAAAGAAACAGAGAGGAGGAGAACAAACAGAGAGTTCCATTCAGGTCTAATTCACAGACGCATCATTCAGTCTGACATGACGATACGTCTCTGTGACCAGAGTATTCATACAGGGCCCCGCCAGGCATTCACAGATGCATCATTCACACCCACACACAGACACACAAACACACTTCCGCTGGATCTTGCCTGCACGGCTACCAGGCATTTCGATCACTGGAGAATCTGTGGTAGACTTCCCATTCATATTCATTAACAGTTTCCCTCTCGACATCAACACGTTGCAAAGATTTTCTGAGATACTTATTCTTGCAGAGGCACCGCCCCCAAAATGCAATGAATGTCCACACTGCCAAGGTTGGAGTGAGAGTTTATCCATTAGCAAGTCATAATATTGACAAGGCCATGCTCTGTGGATCCAAACTACAGCCTTGTAGCCGTAACACTGGCCAACAGACAGGGAGTTGTATATCAAAATGAGGTGCTTACAGGCCAATAAAGACCGCCATTCCAATTGCTATAGGCAGGCCTTGATGGACAGCACACAGGGCGGGATTGAGAGAGGGAGGGAGAATAAGTAGTGCCAAGTGCTCTTAAAGCCTTTAAGAGTTTAAAATTGTGCTGAAATAGCTGAAAAGGACAAGGAAGCAAATTGTAGATGTGCTAGGAGACAGGAACTACATTTTTTCCTAAGGACCTTGGCAACAGCAGAACACATACAGTTAGAGGCATAACAAACCCAATGCTCAGAAATTACTTAGCATACCATAAGAAAAGGCACAGGAAGGTGATGCAAGAAGAAGTAGAGTTAGTCCTCCACTATTGACAAAGTAATGTTGACCAGTAACTTAAGCAGTCTTTTAAGCAGTGGTATAAAAGGTTTGATGTGATATAGGTTTCATAGTTCATAAAAATAACCTGCAAGCCTAAAAAAGGTTCTCCAACTGGAATAAATAAATAATCAGTATCACCCCTAGACCACCCCTCCCAAATAACATTTTTTGACAAGTCATATCAAGGTAATAAAAATTAAAAAGCTTGACACGTAAGATGAAGTTGACCACTGCACATGCCTATGTACCACACTGCCCCTTATTGATTTTCCAGCTTATAGCCTTGTCCCTTTATCCATGATCTGTTAAATTACGTACTTTAAATGTTTAACTGGCTATCAGTAGATCATACATTTTATATATACATATACATTTTCCAGCCAATTAAATATTGGTGACATAACAATGATAATACTTCCCATAAAGTATTGGATGTTATTCAATAATAACTGGAAGGGCAATACTAAACTAATGGATTGAGTCTAAAGTGTAGGTGAGTAGAGGGCGAGATAAGCCAGTAGAGGGGCTCAGAGTGTTCAGTGCCAGTGCTGAAGTAAAGGTCTACATATAGCTGCTTTTTGTGTATGAGGGGAAAACGAGGATGGAAGGGAGCAGAAAGAGAGAGAGAGGTGGGGAATGGATGTTTAAACCAATATGGATGTTAAAACCAATATTTGAGTCAGTCAGAGACCTTCATCATCTTAAAAGATGCTTCAACCTTTGGAAAACTACATAATCTCAAGCAAACCTCATGCAGCAGTGCCAGGTAATGACCCAAAGCTACTCTCAGATGGATTAAACTTCTGCAAAAGCACAATGAAAACCAACGAGATTTTGGTCACAGAACTAAAATATGTTTAAATATTAAATTTTAAATACTATTTTTAATCTAAAAATTCAAAAAGAATATTAAAATGAATAAAGCACATAGCTTTTGATACTTGAGTCAGAAAAAAAAACTAACAGCTAAAAACTTTTAGGCAACCTCTTATGCTGCAACATAACACTTCACACTGTAACCAAATTTTCTTGAAAATACTCAACACTTTGAAACATAAATCCAACTAATGTCCCAAGTCAGTTCTTCCACTTTTAATGCGGTTTTCTGAAGAAAAAAAAAAATCGTGATATATTCACTTTTTAAACAGAGACACTAAAGTGGAGGCTATTGCGGTGCTTTTAATAGTAGTTACTGAGCAGACTACACCTGAAGTCCGGTCTAATAAGCTCTGTGTGCCACAGGGTCAAGTTCAAACGGCTCTGAACTAGACAACGATAACCCAGCAATCAGTGAAGCTGCACCGGCAGGAAGAACTGTGCCGAGGTGAATTTGCGCAAGTTTCCAGCGAATTTTGATTGTTTACTGGCTTGTTAATAAAATAGTAAGTCATCTGTGCGAAGTTAGTATTAAATTCGAACATTATAGGCCTTGTTATGATCAACAATAACAAGACAGTTTACGGAAAACTATACATAAAAATGTAAAGTTGTTTATTAAACTTACTCAGCATTACACAAACAGAATCAAAATGTGTAAAATGCGCCTAAACTCTTATCACCAAGAAAGAAATGGTTCAAAACGGGGCAGATAAACGTAGGCTACTAAAGACACGCTATTATTTTATTGTTCATAAAACTTTTATTTATCTTAATGTGTCGTGGAATTGGTCAGCAAGCCAAACAGACACACAAAGAAAATACTGGAGTAGCTCTCAGTTTGTCTATTTCCAATTTAAAACCAACCTTTAGATCCAAATAGTCTACGCACTAAATGTCAAGTGGACCATTTTTCATTTGTATTTTAGCGGCTATCAAACCGCAAATGTATCAGACCACAGATTGTAGCTGTTCACCTTATGAGTTTACCGATGCGGGAGAGCAAAGTAGGAATTTGGGTTTACAGCTCTGGCTCACATGAAATGAGAGGCACATGAAACGGGGGAAATCCTGTCAACCTACAGTGTTGAGTTGGACGAAATAACAGGTGATTGAGGTTTTTGATAATTCCCCTCGGGAAAAGTTAAAAGGTTAAGAACCGGACGGATACGCTGGGAATAAAGCCCTCACGGTCGCCCAAGCAGAGCAGGCATGGCGCAGCGAGAACAGGTGCAACCCACCTCTTGTCACCTGGCTGGTGCAGTGGCAGCCTCGCACCCTAAACCCGGCTAGAAAAGCACAGTCCTGGTTCTGATGACAAGCCCATTTCCTTACCTGTAATCTATGCAGATATCAGTCACAGCCGCATCGGCACTGCGGATAGATGCACGTCCACAGCAATCCAAACTCCTTTCACTCCCTCCAAAATGAGAAATGTTCAGAATAAGGATATATCCGGATCAAACGGCAAGTCCGCTTTAAATCCCAGATGGAGGTGCAGTTAAACGGTGGTTCCTGGACGTGAAAATGAAACCGCATCAGACTTCCAGCCGCATTCCCGGTCAGTGGGACTACACTAAGCCGCTCTGTGTGCTCTGAGAGCCGGGAGCCGCACCTCCCATCTCCCGGCGAGGACGCACTTGGTATGCCGCTGGAAGAGCCGCTGCGCCGTATGGGATACCGCAGGAGGCTGCGCCTGTGTGCGTGTGTCTGCGTGCGCGAGAGTGCGTGTAGACGGCGTGTGTGAATAGATGTGACTCAGTGCGGTTCTCCTGCTCAACTGAGGTGGTGAAGCTGCTGCAGCAGAGTGCGAAAGAGAGGGAGGGACAGAGATGAGAGGAGGAAGGCAGCCTCAGAGTTTGCAGCTTCGCAGCGGATCTCTGGGCCGGGAGGGACTGAGGAGACGGAGCTTCGCTCTGGGAAAAACACCACTGTTTTCATCCACGTTTCTGACTCGCCCGCAGCGCCAACTCAGAATGGGGCAAAGGGATTTGGTTTGGCTTTAAGTCCCTGGCAACTACCTTAAAGAGGCTTAGCGTGCATTAATAAACAGTACATCTCAAAGGGGGTATAGGTCTATGATCGCATTCAAGGCAGGCCTATAATTTCCTTTACAGCCAGAGACAAGGTGCCATCTGGACTGGGCTCGTTTTCTCCCAGTGCCAGTCCCTTTGAAATAGCCTACTAGCAGACCTTAAAAATAAAAGTTAAAAGTTGCACATTTGGAAGACATTTCCCTCACTTAAAAATAAATAAGAATGGCCAGTAGGATACATGATAGACTATTAAATAAAATTTGAAATGTTAGATGCAGCATAGCGATGTAGCTATTGGTCCTGAAGCCAAAAGGTTTATGTAATGCTTTCATTCCGTTGAAGATGGGATTTGGCAATGCCAAAAGGGGAATTTATACAAATGCTACACAATACCGGGGTGAAATGATCAGATCATCGGATTTAAATACCTAATCGCAAGATCATTTAAAAATAGAGATTAAGCAATACAGCAACATAATTACGACCCCTGCATAGTTGTAGGGGATTAAAACCACCCCCAATCCCCTTCCAACCTCTGTCTTTCTTTTCACTGATGATCTTTTAACATGCCTCAGGGGTGTATCACCCCAATCCCAATGCATTTAAGCAATTAATATTCTAAAAGCCTAATTATGTAATCATGTCTTTAACTAAATAAGCGGTTGGGGTGCAAGAATAATGCATTTTCCATAAAATAGCTTTCTTATCTTTATAATAAAAAAAACACAAGTAATCCATCAACTTAAAATTGCACGCATCAGTCTGCGGAGAACTCTTTCCATTTCAGTAGCTGATCACTTCTGAAATGTGCAAGCTCTAACTGTAATATTGATGTTTTAAAAGCAGTCCATGAAATGAGCGATTGAATGAGCTCATTAAAATGGGGTGTCTCGTGAAGAATTGGATCTTGGTGACCGCCCCCTGACCGCTGAATCTATATAACAGAGCCTACAGTGCGCGTTTTGTGGTGTTTTGGAGGTATCTTCCTGCCGCAGCATCCTCTCCCTCTTTTCCCTCCTCCCCTAGCCTCCCTGCTCTTACTTCCAAAGGGGTTTGTCGCTTTGAAACACTGCATCAGAGCCCCACCTACAGGCCAAAGAAACTTTACATCAACTGACTGACTATCACATGTAGGCTAAACGACAGTACACTGCTTCCTTAGGTCTGAGCTCTTCTGTAGTTTCGCTTCCTCCGAGCTCTCTTATCATTTCCATTTGTTTATAGGTCGGCTTGTAAACCGAACACACGCAGATATCATATTTAACTCAGGTCCGACACTATTAGGGATGTGGTGACTGGATAGGTAGCCTAATGTGCAAAACAACAAGGCTGGCAAAGTTGCAAGGAAAAGGTCAGTGTGCCTTCTTCTCTTGCTTTATAAAAGCTTTAACGTTTTAAAACACTTTACAAAAAGCTGTGTGTGTAATAATAAAACTAAAGTAACTTAATTAAAACTCATTCATAATTGCGCTTATCGCATGCAGTCTACTATAGCATTATTATATAAAGAAAACTTCCCTTACCTTGAATATTTTTCTCAAACGTCTTTTAAATAAAGAAACTCCGTCTTTTACAACCATTTTAGCTTATTTTTAAGTGAAATTAATGCGGAAATAATATATTTTTTAACAATGCAATGATTATTGGTATGTAGCCACTAGCAACATCCGCCGCAGTCACGTGACCCCGCACACCTGTATCTGATTGATTAATTAAGCACGGAGCCTCCTGACGTTTACAGCAACAGTATCACAGTATTTAACATAGCAACCTTATGTAAAGTCCACTGTTATGCAAGGAGGAAATAACCTAACTGTAAAACCCCAGTCTTAAACGTTTATGATTAGACCATGGTGTCGTTTTTTTTGCAACTGATTCTCTTTAGTCATGCACCACTTGGCATGCACATATTTAGTCTGATACCAGTTACTTTTACATTTGTATAAAAAGAGTGTATATCATTCTAAGTTAAAACGTTTTTTAACAGTAATAGGCTATAATTTCTTCATGTAGCCTAGACAAATGGATGTTTTTTTTCCAAGTCTAAGGCTTTATTCAAATTCACCTTCAAGCAAAATACGTGTAAAGAACAAGTCCACAAAAGCTGTTTTGCTCTTTGACCATCCATCGATTTATATATGTGTCAAGCTCATGTTCATTTATTACACTGCAGCGTTTGTGTCAGCTTTTAAGGGCATCTCTTAGAGTCATCTGAAGGATGAAATGTGTAGATACCACCAAGTCTATTGTATTCATTTAATTATTCAATAAAAGCAAGGGGCTAAATCAACAGTCTGTGGTTGTCTATAATCAGATAATTTTCAAAGCACAGCAAATCAATGGTGCTGCAATCTACAGTGACAATAGTCATTCTGTGAAGGGTCAAGAATGCATGACCCAAGGCTGCTAATCCATGTTTAGATCAAACATGCTTAGACTGAATTATAATTGGACTCTATGATTATTTTTCCTTTTAATAGTAATATCTTATTTGTGCTCTGCGTGAGCATATATTAACAAGCTCAAGGACATGAAGGTTTGTCCTGAAAGCCTAAACACATGCTGTTTTTTTTTTAAATATCTAATTTATTCCAATACATGCTGCACAGATTGACTGAACATTTAGTCAAAGAGTAATATTTTAAAGTTTATTATATGTCATTGTATTTCATGTTCATTATGTGTCTCAAAAGTCAAAACAAAGTAATGCTTTTGTCATTCAATATAAGCAAAAAGAGAATAAAACCAGACTTATGGTTATATTTGCACATTGTGTAGTTGTTAAAGCTCCATTTAGCTTCTTTTAATGCCTTCTCTTCTCAGTCTTGTTTTTATTTATGTTGTCTCTAAACCAGCACCAGAGGAGTTTGACCTTTTGACACCATTATAAAGTCTGTGTGAAGTCACTAAATCAGGACTATGCAATTTTACAGGTATCGTTTCATGAATTTGAATATTTGCACTGCAAGTTTGTCAAGGGCACATGTGCATTGTGGAATACTACATCTGCAAGTTTAGAGGAGGAGAGGAAGATGCTAGTTCAGTTGCTGGCTCTTCATTAAAAATCCACTGACCAATATGACTCCCCCATTTGTCTTGCAAATGAGATGATGACTTATGGAGGCAACATGAATAGCATTGATGAAGCCTTTTTAATTCAGTCAAGTGGGTTGTAGGGGGGCGCATGTGTGTCTCCCCTTGTCAGCTGGCACTGCTCTGTTTCAGTGGCTATCCTCGTCCTGTCTCTAAACTGTATTTCAATGCATGTGTGCTTAGATTTAAGACTGCATCCCTGTGTGCTGTTGAATTAACTCAATAAACTCACAGCTGCATTTGTCCTGTGGGGATACAGCGATCACCCCACAGTAGTTGACTGTTTCTGAGGGTCTCCCTCTTTGTCCTCTCCTAACACACACTCTCTGTCTCATCCATAGAAATAAGTTTAATATGCTCCTTGTGTGTGTGTGTGTGTGTGCTTTCTGCTCAATTCACAATTAAATGCTATCTCAGGGATTATTGTATTCATGAACTGCCAGTGGTGATGTCAAATGCATTGTGTCTATCTTCATAAAGGTGTCTCGCCATTGTTTTCACTTGACTCTTTTTAGGTTTCAGAGCCTCTGAAACACTTGAAAAGTAAGCCTCGGCTACCATACATCAATTTAGTAAAATATCTATTAGTGTGTCGCTGAACTAATGAAGTTTTATGTGCTGTATGGATGTAATGAATGACACTGATATCCCATTGATTTGGATTGTAAATAGGTTTTCAATTTTCAGTCTGTGTTATGAGCTAGTGGATAGTAAATTATATTGAAGCTGACATTTCTTCTGTCTAGTACGTGTGTTAGTGTGTGCATATGAGCCGGTGCGTAGGAGTGAATGGACAGGCGAGTTGAATATGTCACTCAGTCATATAATTAGTTAGTTTGCATATTGATGGCTTACCGCTTTCTGTGTAAATGTGTGGACCTGTGTGTTGCAGTTTGTATTCCATGATGTCGTTTGAGTGTTTATTTATCTGTGTATCATCAGCCTCCCCATCAAGCTAGCAGCTGCTTGTCTGTCTCATATAGCTGTATGCGTGTGTACACACTCCAGGCCAAGGCCAGGTGAATCAGTGTTTTGCCAGCTATTTCTCCAGAGAGCCAATTTCAGATCCATGGAGATCCAGACAAAGACACTCCTGAATGTGACTCTGTTCGTCCCCCCAGAATTGAACTCTTCCGTTGGGATAAACACTGCAGATGGTCAGAGGGCTGGAGACTAGGGGCAAAGCACCACAGCAAGCACAGATGAAGCAGTGACATGGGGTATTGTGCAGGGACCTGACATTTTTCTGCTGACATCACTGCACCACTCACCCAATATCCCTTTTCATTCACTACCAAAGCTCAGAAAGGAAACTGGTGTGTGAAGTCGTGTGTCGAAAATGTGTTAGAAGTTATAACTGAAATTGATCCAGGATAGCAAGTGTTTCCACGGCTGCTTCAGAAAAACTGTTGCTTGGGCTTGTATGTCAAAATGAATCTTTTACATGTTTGTTGTTTTGCATTTATTGGTCAGTATTTAGGACATCCTGCATTATATCCAGCCATACACACTGAGTGAACATGTGACAACAATATCTTACATGGTGCTGCAGAGCTACATTACAGATGCGGGTGAGGTCTGATTTCCTTTTCCTTTTAAAAATTTCCAACCATCTTTTCTCATCCTCATTATGGTTCTATTGAGATGAAGGAAAGAAGCTTACAAAAAGATAATGTGAGGTTAGGGTCTATCTTTACACCTCTTCTTTAGAAGGCATGCTTTAAACATCTCCCTCACTTCACAAAGCATCCTGATTAGTTACTGAAATTAAAATGAACTCCTTATAATGCAGCTCCTATAATGCTCCTCCTAACTCTTTAATTCTTCCAAGGAAACTCATTTCAGATACTTGTATTTACATTGTTCATCTTTTGGCTACTACAGCTTGAGAATATAGAAGAAGGATAAAACATTAATGTATCTTTTCCTTTCTGGTCCTTATACTGTACACTGTAATTCCTCACACTGCTCTACCTTAACTCATAAACAAGACCCTAAAAAAAACTACAAATACGACTCTTCCACCTGGAGCAACAACTCATTCCCAACCCTGTTCCATCTGAGAACCATTGCCTCCGACCTGGAGGCGCTAATTCTCATTCAGGTTGCTTTACATTCAGCTGCATGCAGTCTCAGTCCACTCTGGAGGTCTCCTCTCCACTGGGAAGACTATGTTATTTTGCAAAAACAAAGATACGATCCACAGTCAAGAGAAGAGGAAATTCTCTTTGCTGTTTCTAGTCTCCATAAAAGTTACGGACTAAATTTGTGACAACTTTGTAACACCCACCAGAAACCAGCCTTCCTGTCATCAATGAAGACCGAGGCCTCCGTTTAGTTCAGCTTGAATAGCCATTATTATTGAATCACTTGTTAGAAGTACTATAGTAATTTAAAGTGTCAGATTCCACTCTGTAACATTTGGTTTTGCGTTTGTTCTTTGTACTTTTAACAGGAGAAAAATACAACTTGATGAGTCATGGCTCCAACTTCTTTTTTGTGACATGATAACAGTGTTTTTGTCTCTTTAATGAGGCATGGTAGACAGAGAAGGACCAATGCAGACTGTTCACTATGAGAAAGTACCTATAGTTCACCTTTTAATCCTCCCTGTTGCACACAAGCAAGCAAACACAAACACAAGCACACAATAGTTGTGGTAATCCACTGCTGTGGTTTGTGGATGTAATAATCTGTCAGCATTATCTTCCACCAAGATGACCAGAAGCTTTCAGCACAGTATCATCTGGCACCATTTCATACTACACATTACTGAGTCGTCTTTCCCTCTGGAATGCGCCCTCAGGCAAATCTTCTTTGTGTTTGTTAATTTGTTATTTGTTTGTGTGCATCTCCATCCTTAATACAGTTTTTTAGATCGATATCTTCACATCTTGTCCTGTGATGTCTGCTTATTCTGGTATCCTGAGCCAGCAGTTTTTAGGATTCTTTCATGCCTGTAATTAATTGATTTTGGGTTGTGTGACCTGCAGCCAAAACCATCTTCAAAAAATGCTTTTTTGGCCTTCTGCATTAGATACAGTCTCTGTACACAAGCTAGCTTAATTTAGAACCATTATTCCCATTTTGAATGCATTATGGTTAATATAGATAAAGAGAAAAAAACGCTAACTTATCCTGAAGTTCTTTATCCCTAAGCATCAGTCCCACTTCCTTCACTGATTGTTGTTTTAAACATTGGCAGACAGTTTAGCTTCTTTTCTAACATCTTGAAGCTGTTGCCATAGCTCTTCAGTCTCAATAGCTTTGTCTCTTCATATAATGCCCGGCTTGACTTGATGGTATTGAGATCAGATCTCTGTGGAGCTGTCTATTGATGTTTCCACTGTTCTTGCTGAGGATAATTCTTTATGTCCCGTGCTGTCTGTTTGCGGTTGTTGCCTCACAATGCAAACTGAATTTGGATGTGATAGGATTCAGCACTCAGAGCACACCTAAAACGGCTGCACACTCATGAATGTCAAGGATACCTACACCAAATAAAGTTGGGCATGCATACTACTGCAGTTCTATATGTCCTTGACATTTAATTTTCATTTAGTCCTTAGATGAAAACACATGATAAGTGCCATTAAAAAGAAGATGGAGGAAAGAAGGGAGGGTGGGGGGAGGAGTGGGTGGGGGGATGCATTCAATACAAATGTTATTTTCACTGTTAATTGATTGAACATGGGAGAAATACATTTACATTTTAAATTGATCATTGTCTTCCAAATCAGTCGGAAGAGCATTAAACAGTGTAATTATGCGTGCGTGCCACAAATACGGCATGTCATTCCACTCTGCAACAAAGTGCTCCACGCGTTACCAAAAGCAGTGACTGACAGACTAAATCAAATTCATTTTGCATGGGGTAGCTGCTGCACTTTAACAACTGATAACAAAGGCACGTAAACAAAATGGTATATTTGCAGCATTAGGCAACATTTTGCAGCAAAGTCACACATACATGCACGGAGACATAAAATACATCAGATTTTAATGTGTTGTCAGCACTGAATAATAAGAGGAGATTAAGCGTGTTATATCAGTTTAATTTAGAAAAAGCAGAAATTTAGATGTTTTTATCGGGCATTGTTTCGGACATCACTTTTATTTATAACTTTCAGATGACACTCAAGTTGCAGCATTTGTTGTTTACATGTGCAGTCATTGTCAGTGAAGAAATCCTTTTTAATACGTTTGTCCTGGGTCTACCCTGCCTTTGATAATCCCTCATACATAGAAGCAGTAATATTTTATAATCCTATACTGCTTTGCTTGTGATGTTTCTACAATGAAAGAGTTGATAAAGGCAAGAAAAGTATGTAGCACTCAAACCAAAACGGTCTACTGTAAATGTACAAAACTCAATTTAGATTGTACTACACTGGCATTGTAGTGAGGCCAAATGGCTCACATCGTATAAACAAAACAAATAGGTTTACTGCATAAGGCTCAAAGATTACCTTTAAATCTTTTTTTTTTGCAGGTAGAGAAGAAGAGCAGCATGTAAATGTTTAGCATTTTGCTTAAGGGTTTATAATCACTACTGCAATTAATTAATTAATTAATTAATTAATTAATTAATTAATTGAGAAATTATTTGATCTAAGAGAAAAACCTGGTACAACTATGAACACCTTAAAGAAGTTTAGTCATAGTCTTCTTTTAATTCTATCATTGCATTCAGCAAAACAAACAGGAACACCTTAAAACACATGCATGGAAACAGATGCCCATGCATTCAAATCATGGCTTCTCAGTGAAAATGTTTTGAAGTGGATGTGTGCTGCAGCTGAAAACGTGTTTAACGAGGCAGTATTGCATGATGTTAAAACTGGGTAACTTTCCTTTTTTCCCTTTGCAAATTTCAGGGGTGTTCTTTTTGGTTGCCGCCGTCCTGCTGTCATCACAGTACAACCATCAGCTCACCTCCCACTCATATTACACGCATCCACCCATGCTCTCAGCATCTGCTGGAGGCGATTTCACAGCATAAATGATCACTTTAAAATGATTGACAAGCAATTTGATATTGGAACTGACAGTGCATGAGAACTATATTTAAACTGCAGATGTTATCTGATGCTATGAAAGGGGTATTAGCATTGGGGATGTTTGCAAACAAGTCTGCACTTCTAAAATGTCTTCATCGCTGCTTTTAAAAGTTGTTGTGGTAAAGTGGCTAAATTATGGAAATTGTGACGCCATCAAAAACAAAACTTTTGGATCAAGTTGCTTTTTTTTCTGTAATTCTAAGTCGCTATCAGTCTTATGTGATTTCAAATTGCTTCCTCAGACAGTTTTAGAGAGACCAGTTCATCACAGCTAAGTGACACTGGTCCTCTTTCAGTCCTTCAGCACTCCTCAATGTACACACACCTTCCCCGATACCTTGCAAACAATGTGCACGTTTGCTTGCACATAAACACGAGTGCACCCACAGACACACAAAAGACGAAGTGGATGAAGGAGAAGGCTTCGCCAAGTTGACAAGCAGAAGATTAATCCATCTTTCCCAGTCAGTCACTCCCATGCCCTCCCTCCTCCTGTTTCTTCTTCCAGCCTCATTGTTTTCAATAAAGTGTCAAGACTGGCCATTTTATAATCACATTTGCGACTTGGGATCTGGGATTCAGATGCAATCAATGTCTATTAGAATCACTGTGTTATTGATTGAAAGAGGAGAAATGGTGTGAGCAACCACCCCTTTTTCATCTACAACACTTTCCTCATATGTATGGTGGACAATACTTACTGATTGGATCGGTACATTCTTGTGTACAGGCTGCTTGGATTTTACCTGTAGCAACAAGACTCGTTTTACTGTGTTTAAGATCAGCAGAGACATTAGGTAAATAAAAGTGAGGTTCAAATCACCTGCATACAAATTTAAACCCTTTAAGCATAGAAAACTACTTTTTAGGCCTCTCTTTTATTATGACTGCTTATTATTACTTTTATTAAATACTAAAAACATTTATACAAATAATTGTTAACACTACTTTCTCTTGTTTAAACTTGTGAGCTATCTATGGGTTTGCACATTAGCTTTAAAGACAATAATTACACTCAGGTGTCATGAATTGGTGGGTGGTGTGGTGCTGGCCCTAAACACAGGAACAGGGAGGAATGCCTTGATGTGTTTAATTCAAACAGAGCAAAATGAGCAAAGCGACTAACAGTGAAAGAGCAAAGATAAACAGAAATCCAGAACCACAATGAACAAAACAAGACACAGGTGAACATAATGATCCAAATGAAGCCAGGTGAAATTATTGAAGAGGAAACAAAGGCAAAACAAGACACAAGAGCTACAAAATAAAACAGGAAACCAAAAAAATAACACAAGTTCAAGTATGACATCAGGGGAATTTCCTGAAAATATATATTTTTTTACATTAGACAAACAAGAAACATCCTCAATAAAGTTGTACAACTCTAATTAAGTTAAAACACAAGTGTAAAGGGCTTGTTTCCTGTGTTGCGTTTGTAGGATTCTCTGTCCCTTCTGACATGGTACAAAATGCAGTAGAACAAAGTTGTTTCCTTTTACATTTCTTTATTTTGCTCACTGTTAGCCATCCTAGCTCATTGATACCAGTCTGAGTGGGTACAGCAAGTGAGGCAACAACAACAACACACTAAGGAAGTGAATTGTTTATGACCTCCAATATAAAGGATGCTTTAGTACAAAAATAAAAGTGCATGAAAGCTGTCAATGTATGTAACCGAAGAGACCAGAAAAAGAAGAAGGAAATAAAATAAAATATAAAAACACAAACCCTGAATGGAGTAGAAGGATGTGGCAGTGGCTGATACCACCAGCTTTCCACCTACTGGACAACCTGCTGTGGCACCTTTTGTTTTATGATACTTCTCAAATTTCTAACGCCTAAAAATTGTTTCTTACTTTCGGAAATCTAACCAAACATAGTATTTTTTTTTATTAATATTAATATAGTTTGTATAAACTGACACTAGGAGGTATTGATATAAATTAGGCTATTTGGCAAACAACCAATTTCAGAGTTTTGGACCAAGTAAGATGCCAGTTCATAAAGACTTTTTGTTGCCTTTGAATATGAAACAGTGAGACTAGCTTAGGTATTTTTTTCAGTGTTATCAAAAACAAGAGTTGTAGTTGGCTTCCTCTTTATAAAGCAAAGGTAAAATCCAAGTAGCAAAAACATGGACAGCCGCTTCCAAAAATGTCAAGTTTGGTTTTCACACACTAAAAAACGAGACACAATTTCAATATCTGTAGCTGATCTGCAACTAAAAATGCACAAACGGATCATTGACTTTACACACAAAAAATAGAGAAAGTTTGATGAGTATTGGAGCACAATCTTTAGTTGAATCATGTTTGTTCAGTTCATACAGTCAGTGAAGCATTTAAACAGCAGGGTGACAACACTGGGCTGCATGCAAGCAGGTGCTGAAGAGATTACAGTTAAAGATGCTACTGTAAACACCTGTGGATGCACCGAAATACTGGCTGAAAAGAGGACTCCTGATCTGGAGGAGATTGGCAGAGGAGGAATGTTGCAGAGGGATCAGACTGAAATAACACTAATTTCTTAATAAGAAAGTAAATAAATCTGACAGAACACCTTTTATCAACAGCATGATTGAAGATGAATGCATTTTTGAGTGAGGACTCACTTCTCTTGAAAACTATTATTACTCAGAGATTGCAACACATTCATAATAAACGCAGTTAAAAAATGCTGAATTTTACGCATTAATGTCGGCTCATGCCTGGGAAAAACCTCTGAGGCTGATGGGGAATATTATGTGAAACAGGTTTTCTATTAAGGCTCGTCTCACCTTACTTTTAATTTTTCCCTATCAGACATAAGCTTCTCTGAAACATTATGCATGGTCTGAAGCACACCTGAAGTGTGAAAATTACAGCTTTCTCCCGTTTTCCACCTGTCTGTTATACTTTTGGGAGGACAAGGATGTATGACACTGACAGTATATCCAGCTCAGTTTACAGCTTGACTGCAATGAATAACATTTTATAGTTGTCATTAGCAAATGCTTCACCTTGCCTGGCACTCTTGTGTTTCCATGTGATGTCCACTCTTCCTGGGATTACTTGAAATATGACTTTGTTCTCTCAAAGACCTCAACTATTTTGCAGATGTGGCAGAATAAATCCCAACAACCAATATCTTTGCCATGATGTAATCATCCTTCACATTTCTATTTAGCAGCTGTAATTGTAATTACTTAGGTTTTTCAGTGCCCGTGGACAGATTTAGTCATGTCAGTCCTAAGAAGCCAACTAAAGGCTCTGAAACCAACCACTTAATGCTCCATTACATATTGCTGCAGCTTTACTTGTAAGTCACAGTTAGATGTAACCTAAAAACAAGTTAGACATACTTTTGAAGATGGATGTTGTACCTCAACTTACACTGTAACAATTCATTAAATATATTAATAGCATTTTATGGGTTATTTGTAGAAATCATATTCTGAATCTGCAAAAATGTCCTGCTAGAGTAGAAAATACATGCAGGAAACTCCAGGGTTAAATAACTCTTTTGGTGAGTATTGGTCAAGAATGATTGAACATCTTCTACTTTTATTTCACACGGGTTGATAAATCTTTTTCTTTCACAAGCCAAAGTACAAATCTAGCTGTGACAATATCTCATGTATATGTTCTGTCATCTCTTATGTGTAGTGTTAGAGAATGTAATGTGCTGTTTCATCATTTGTTGTTAAAGAAATTATACTCCCACATATATATGACTTCTGAAAAATCTTCCCCTTATGTGAACACTTGTGTATTAATTCAGCCTCTAAATCTCTGGAGTTAGATTGTAATGAACACAACCCATGTTTGAAGACTGTTTTAGGTGGGAGGAGACCCTCGTGGTTGGTTACCGTGAAGCACTGTGGTAACAGACCCAGCGAAAGACTCATTTTCTGTTGCTCAGAATCAACTCAGGCTTAACTCAGTTTTAACATAACCTGCTTTTAGGTCTCAGGACAAAAAACTAGAAGAACCTTAAGCCCCACAACATAACACTAAAACCATGACAGACATGTGAGTTTGATACATCAATATGGGTGCATTGGTGTGTTTTCAGGGGACAAAAATAGCTTGATTGTCCAGAAAAAACCCACATAGGAGCTTCGTTATGTGCTTCCATTGTTTTTTGCATTTGAGTGTTTGCATTTGCTCAAATTAGTGTGTGTCAACCAGGCCTGGGGAGCATTTGTACAAGGTAGCAATTAGGACATAGCTTCACACTCTAGATATCCCTCTCTTTACTGTTTTTTATTATCTGCTAAAAAAAAAAAAGGCAACAAACTTTACCAAAACGCTTGTGAAGAGAGATTTAAGGAATCTAATAAAACAATGGGGTTAAATATATTTTCCACCATAGTTTTAATCCAACAGACTTGGAGAAAATGCTCATGAAGGCTGAAAATGTTAAGCTTAAATAGATGTATACATGCAAAGTGGTAATTTATCTTGCAGCATTTAGGAGAACTCCTTCGAAAAGCAAAACCATCTGGTTCACACAAAATTCAATTTCAAGTTTTCCCACTAAATTGTGACACATGTCACCGCCTGGCAGAAAAGATCTTACAATTATCAGAAAAACTAACAATTTCCCATTGAGCAAGCTAATACAAAGACTTTAGGGGGACGGGGGGCTGCCATCTGCTTCCAATGGTTGATATGAAAGAAAGGAAGAAATATTTGATCCATACTCCATTTGTCTCCGTAAGCAAGTGTGCAAACATGCACATGGTTAAAAGTAAAGTTAGACACTTTTCTTTTTATCTTATAGGCTAAAATTTATGTAATTCAAGTTTAACTGGGTATAGGTTGTTAGGATCATATGCAACATAAAGCAAAATTTCCTAAAAATGTCTTTATTACCATGGTTAAGGTTTGCTTGCAGGTATGTCAGGATAGAATATGACTAAGGTGAGAGAAGGTTAAATTGTGTCCTCAGAAGAATAGAGATGAAAACATATCCATGCTTAAATGCATTTCTGAGTTTGTTAGTTAAGCATTTTGAAGTCCCAGGACAACTCATTAAATGTGCAGAAACACAAGGAGAGCCGGACACCAAGCTGGAGTCTGCAGTTACTATGTCATTCACACACACACAGATATAGATGTGTGAGTGTGTGTGCAGGACAAACACGGGTTCAAATCAGAGTTACAAAAATAAAAACAAAGAAAAAAAACAGTTTTTAATTAGCTTATATATATATATATATATATATATAACTACTTGCTTACATCCTCTCATAGCCTTTAAACTACACACAGTCACACTGACTTCCACACAAAGAGCCGCACAACGCTTACAAAGGCTGACACGGATTTATGTTCTCCACAGCTACAGATGACAAGCCTTGGGAAAACGACACAAATTCAGCCAAAGAACAGGAACACCCATTGTTCAGAAACAGACACAAATAGACAAACATGATTGTGGGTTCTCACACACACACACACACAGACTACTTTTTAACAGGAAATAGCTTATTGACTGACCAGTGCTTAAAACACACCCGTATGTGAGAGGCTGCTGTTTTAGTCACTCCATGCTACTGCGTCTTCTTAATGGAATAATTGAGTCTAGACCTTTATTGACATGTGCACTCATGTTAAACACACACACACACACACACACACGCTCACACTGATAAATGCTGATGGACTGAAAAAATCTGTGGAATACAATTGGCTGTGATCACAGATAAGATTTGTGTTATTTAAATGGAAATGAACCATAAGATTGTGTTTGGTTACTGTCTTGGGGTGAATTGTGTGTTTCCATGAAATGAATTTGTAGAAGTGATTTGTGAGATGACTGGAAGAAGGCAAGGTTTTTAATGAGTGCTTGTTTGATTTGGGAATAGGAAACTGCAAGATCTCTTCCTCATGCAGATTTGTTCTGCATCAGTAAAACAGATGCATGTGAATATGTGTGTGATTTTTCTTTCCCTGTACTTTCATCAACCTTCCGGCTTTGTTTTGTTTTGTTTGTTCAAACTTTCATTCTTAATTAAGTGTTGCTAAATGCAAAGAGGAAAATGAAATCCTATAATAAACAAGTAGTGACTGAGAGGGTAAATGAAGGAGAGATGGCGCACAGCCCTCCTTCTGCACCAATCTACCAAGTCGATGAGCCATAGTGTAAAAGAAAAAGCACTAACAAAAGGAAAATAGACTGCGTTCTTCCATCTTTCCCAACTTCACACTGATCGATAATCAATCCCTAATCTCTTTATCTGTCCACCTCCTCACTCTCCCTCTTCTTTTATCCTCTCTTACCTTTCAAGCCTTCTGCATCACAAACAAAGATACAGAACCAATTGATAGGACAATCACAAAGAGGACTATGCAAAGCCACATGACTAGTTTGTATTCACACAAGCACAATAAAAACAGCGGTAAGCACTGTTCAATAAAACAAGACAAATTTTTATTTTCAAAGCGCACACAATCGTGAATTTATTCTATGATCATTTTTCATGTGTGCACAAAAGAGTTTAGAAGTATCATTTTTAACTTTGAGAACTTTTATAATGTTTTTTTTAAATAAACATAGAAAACTAACATACAAGGCTTGTATAGACATCTCTCGCCTATGTGCACAGTACTTGCTTGGAGTCTTATCGTTGTGAGGATGTTGCCAGGCAACCTTTTTGGACTTTGGACGAAGTTATTTTCCCAGACTGTAATTTTTCCTGCGCATGCATAAAATCTCACGCTGCTTTTAACATTTAGTGTGTGCGCCAGTTAAACATGAAAAATGTAACATGCTAACAAGCGAGCATCAGACTGATCAAAGAGAGGAAAATGATTTACTTGTTTCAGTGTGTGCACAGGGGAGCTTCTAAATACAACCACTTACTGCTTCCTGTCTGACAGATGTTTAGAAGTGTTATTTTTTTAAGAACATTTAAAAATCCTGCACAAAATCAAAATATAACTCTTTAAATGTCTCTAACACTCAACTAGAAGATTGCAGATTGATTTACAGTTTATACTCCAGCCTCACATTTACATGTTGATAAAGGACCCTCAACCATTACTTAGTGTGAGGTACCTTATAAGGAGAGTGTCTTTTGTTTCCATGGACACCTCTGGAGAAACAGTTTGTATAGAAAGTTTTATACCAGCCTTCAATAATATTTAAGATTCTCAAAATGGAATAAAATGTTGTGAAAAGTTACGTTCTCTGATGGATAAGAGATCCTTTCTCCTGAACCTAGTCATGTTGGGGAAATGTCTGGATTTGAGAGAGCAAGTGAGGCAGAAGCTGTCGGAATACCTCCCCATATCGCACAATACTGCACATATAAGGCACTTCAAGCTCTGTTGCTCATATGCAGATGCAATAAATTTACCTTTCCTTCACCCTCATATAGCTCCACAAGTGGCTTCTTTATGAAACGTTCATTTTGCCCTTGTGCATGTGATAAAAGACGGAAGAAATATGTGAGTTTTGTGGTTAAAGAAAGAAAAGGGAAAAGAGAGAACACAGCAAGAGAGGAGGGACAGAAGTCCTCAGAGACTTGATTATACTGCACGGTGGCAAGCAGGTTGCTGGTTCGAGCCTCGGCTGGGGGGAGCTTTGAACAGTGGACTTTCTATGTGGAGTTTGCTTGTTCTTCTCATGGTTCTCTCCAGATACTCCAGCATCCTCCCACCATCCAAAGACATGGTAGGTTACTTGGTCATTCTAAATTGTCCATAGGAATGAATGTGGCTGAAAGGAATTGTTAATTGTCTCTCTGAGTTGGCCCTGCGTTGGACTGGCAACCTATTCAGAGTGTACACCACCTTGATGATTGCTGGAATAGGCTCCAGCTTCCCAAGGACCCTTAATTGGATAAGACTGGTTAAATAAATGACTGACTGATTGTGTCTGCAGTTAATCTTTTACTGAGAGAGGGCAAAGGATGTTTCCACCTTTTCTGTAAGCATAATTATTAAAAGGCATACCTTTACTTAACCGTTAACTCTGTGTGTTTATCTGTGTGTTTGTGTGTACAGCTTGGTTGGTTGGTAGGTGGTGTGGGGATAATCTGCTACTGGGTTATGCCCCTTTATTTAAAAAAAAGGTAAACCCCTTGAATTGTGTGTATTTGTATGGAAATGAAGATGTAAATGAAGGCTCACCTGAATGTCACTTTGATGCTTTACGCATTTAAAGGTCCAACTAGAAGCATTTGCTGACTTCCATTACAGATTAAATTGAAAATGGTTTCATTCCCAGTCTGCAGTCTTGCTGGCCAGTTGGGTAACACTGGTATTGAGCTTTTTATAACCGAGGGGCTGACAATCAACTTCATTGGCACTTCTGTTAGCATGGCCACTGCTATCAGTTGGGACTGTAGGGTCAAAGTGTGGAGAAGACATGGAGAATATATTGCTGTGCTGGTTTCTGCACAGAAAGGGAAACAGTGTGAGAGGCAGTATGTTGTTGTACCGGGGCTTTTTATATCATTGGCTATGTTTAATATTAATTATAATAATCATAAATATTAATGAGATTCTGCAACCAGTGGCAATCCCATATCACAGTCAGGGAATTAAGTCTATCCTTCAAGATGACAAAAGTGTGGTTTAACTCCAATGAATCCTTGCGTGATCAGTTTGGCTGTGCTGTTCATCCCGAACCTAACCCAGAGGAAAAGAGGCAGAAGACAAAAGCAGTGGAACTAGTTTTTCCTGGATCTGGAGCAAGAGAGAGAGGGCAAAGTGGAGGAAGGAGTGGTCTCTCCACTTCCACCCACCAGCAGGAGGATTTTATGGTCAATGGTTGAAACACCCCACAACTCCTGGCATACATGATGACGCAACCTCATTCTGGCTAAAGGCTGCAGCTATTAAGCAATGCCTGGAATGAGAAGCATTCATGTTCTTTACAAGCAACATAATCACAGTGACTGTTATCCAAAAGGGCAGTTTGAGGAACGAAATGCCAGTCCACTGCAATGTGTGGCTAAACTGGTGCCCAACATGAGGAAGAGATATTGATCGTGGCTGTTTATGATTCTTCCACATGCTACCATCTCATCTCATGCAAGCGATGCATGTATTGCAGCAGCTGTGTGGGAAGATTTTTGATGTGTATTAATATTCTTTTATTACACGTATCTCTGTCTCAGAGAAGCAAAAGGCTGGACTGATTGGATAGAAGTCAAACTGCTGTTTGTAGGTGTGAGGATGGAGGTCAGTGTTTGTCATTGCAGGTGTCACCACCTCTGTATCATTGAAAGCTGCATCTCAGCAGGAGAACACAGCAGCAACGTTTTTCAGATTTTGTTTTCTGAACTATTGCTGTGTTTCACATCTGAGTTCTGCTTGGAAACACAATGAATGAAAATAAAAAAGCAGTATGATGTTTATATCCATCCTCAGCGCTCACCACCTTATGTAACGATTGTTTCTCAGGCGTTGTTCAGCAGACATGTTGAATAGCTAACAAAGTATGTGTGCAGTGTTTAGATGACAAAATGATGTCATGTATCTTTTTCCCTTTTGGAGACAGAAAAGACTTGTGTCCTGTTGTGATCAGAGCCTCTGAGATCAAGTCTTTTCTGGAAGTCATGCTAAATCATGTGAGAAATTAAGTCAAGTTAGGACTGGAATATGTTTGCAGCTGCTCCTCTGTCTCGTGCTTAAAGACAGAGACACTTCAAAACACCAAGCAGATTCTCAGTCAACCTCCACAAGAGGAAACAAAAAAATGGGAATTGCAGGAGTTACCACTAAACCTGTTTGGTTCTTTGTGTCGGTTCTGCATTTTTACATCACCACTTTTTTTAAATTCCACACATATTAGAAATCCTAATCTTTTATTCATCTGCTTACTTGGGAAACTTGTGATAGTCTGAAGTGCTTATAGTCACTTCCATTACAGAATTCAGCATCAACAGAGCAACAACCCCGCTGCTGCTTTCAATCTACAGCATTGTTAATCAATAATTTTCACTACCAATTTTTTCTTGCTGAAAAGCACCCTCACATCTAGTACCTTGCATATTGAG
Organism: Kiunga ballochi; assembly: GCA_037177335.1. Lineage (NCBI taxonomy): Eukaryota > Metazoa > Chordata > Actinopteri > Atheriniformes > Pseudomugilidae > Kiunga > Kiunga ballochi. Next base: position 13,473,278 of record JBAMIG010000025.1, read on the forward strand.
TAATTATGAGTTTAAAATATGGCTTCTGTGTTTGTTCTGAAAGAAAAAGGTTTTTCCCTCTTTTTTGCAGCCCTGTGCGTAAAATACATCCATTTTATCATTTCCTTTACTCGTAAACTCTCGCTAGCACATTGAGTTTACCTTATCTTTAACCTACTTAAAGTCCAAAATCCACATGTGCATTCAAATTGTGTCTTTCAACAACAGTATAGGCAAAGAAAATGGGATGTATTGCATTTAATTTATTTAATTTTGTTTTCAAAATCATCTCAAATTTACATTTTTTATTTTCGGCTTCTCCAGAGATGCTACATCTACTTCATATTTCAGCTTTGTCTTCCCAGATTGTTCCTATTCCTCTACATCAGGGATCAAAATGTCGTTTGCTTCAAGGTCGAGGGTCGGAATTGAGATTCTCTCCGTTTTCCTGAAGCTGCGTTATGAGTTGTGTTGATGTTTCATCAAAATGTAATCCTCTGAAAAATATTTTTAGTAAGATGTTCTGAATTAATTTATCCTGACTGGTTTTCCTGTCCCAGAAAAGCATCCCGCAGAGTTATCCCACTTTCACAACGTTTGACTGTAGGGATTATTTTAATGAGGTGACGCTCAGCACCAGGTTTCTCCAAATGCACTGCTGGAAATTTACTGTCGATGGATGAAACAGAAGATTCTAGTTCTCATGCTCTCATGGTCTGAGAGTCTTTATTTAAAGGGGAATTGTCAAGTATGAAGGCCCAAATGATGAATGACTGCTTTTCATGCCCTAATTGTTACTATTAATATCAGTTATAGTTACAATTAGATATTTGGTTACATATTTGACTATCGCTCTATACCCATTAATCCTTAGTTTTCATGGGAGAAGCAAATTTCTCCTATCCCTCCTCATCTGTGTCTTCACATAACCCTGTTTTAGTGGTTTTCAAACTATTCTCTAAAACGATTTTTTTGGTTTTTCATTTGACATACACCATTAGGTGCATTCTATAGTTAATTCTGACAGGCCTGTCTGACATGGATTATAAGCAAAACACTCAAAAAAATATTATGCAGTGTATACAGTGGAGGAGATGGGTGCTTCAAATGGGATTAAGACACAGCTTCTGTCAACTTATTATTTGAAATGCAAGCATACGAATGGCGCACAAGGGACTGTTTGAAAAATCAAATTATTAAATCTAGTGAAAATAGTAGTCCACCTTTGTTTAAAAAAAAAACAAATAAAAAGGGTTTAGGGAGACTGAAGGGTAATTTCAGGGGGGAACCCCATTCAACATTCTCAACTAAAAGAATGAATGATTTATGGTTTTCATTAAAACACTGCACTACAATCATTTTCCCATGAGCAGAAGATGTTTATTACCCCAAAGCACATGTCATTAGTCTAACTTTATGGTGTCTTATGCAGCTTAATTCATTTGATGTTGCTGAACACAACAATAAAAGCTGGGTGTGTGATGATACTGATACTATTCTTTTGCCTCTGGAAATAAGGAGAGTTAGTTATACTCTGCAATTAACCAATGTACTACAAGTACTATGCCATCCGGTAGCTATACTATTGTAATGGAACCTTTTGCCTTTGGCAAAAGCAAGTTTAAGTTGGAGACAATTTAGGTCATAACATGATGGTCAGCTCTTCATGTTTATGTGTGCGGTTCCATTTAACGCATGATATTAAGTCAAAGTGTTGCGCTGATGCAAGCTGGAAAACATGCTTCATCAATCTGGTTTCATTACCTTCACTGCCACTTAAACACAATAGGCTCCCCTCATAGATTGGCTGTTGACCCCCTCGGGGTGCTTCGCCACACAAATCCAGAGCTCTGTGGGTTAAACTCACCCTGATAAACCAATGTCATTCAAACACAGCGTTAACACAGAACAATGTCTGCTTCATCAAAATCAATAATGGCCCTGGGCCAAGCGCTGCAGCCATGTTTGAGAGAAACATCGCAACATCAGCAACAACAATAACCATGGTAATGAGTCCCAGACAAAGGTCAAGGCCAAACAAAAGAATTTCCTGCTATAAAATATTTAAGTGTGATTAACATTAGCTGTTCTAATTAAGCCATCAGTCTCTTCCCATGAAAGGGTCTTTCATTACTCACCACCCAGGACGTTTCACCAGACTGAAGAGAGACTCAGCTGGGAAAGCTGTTGACAAAATAACATGTCAAAAAACATTTTTATTACTCTTATTTTGAAACTGATAATGCATCAATGGAGTAATCCAAAATTATTACATTTAGTCTGGTCAGTCACTTTGTTCACCTTCTCTCGCTTATATCAATATATCAATCAATTTATTTTAATATGATTATTTTCTCTTCAGACACACACTGATTGGCCACAACATCACGGTGAAAGATAAACAACATTGTAAAATGTCCAAGGAAAACCTGCATCCACCTTAAGAACATTGTTGTAACTAACTAAACATACTTATTTGAAACATTTAGCTGTTTGCAGATCAGGCCATCCTCCATGCATCTTTATTAGTCT
>JBAMIG010000025.1:13515527-13532576 GCA_037177335.1 Kiunga ballochi
ATATATATATTATTCTTCCCCCTGTTTGAGTTCAATTATTTTTTCTCTTTAACCATAAAACCTGTGCATGTTGTCTCTCAGCTCTTTGCCCTTCTTTTGCTGTCAATGCCGTTTCTCTCTGAGGTGTGAAGGTGATTTGTTGACACTTTGATCTAAGGAATATTGACCACAGGCCAACACTGATGGATGACTGGTGCTTAAGAGTCGATACTGCCCACGTTTGTTGGAACTCATCACCTCTTATATCTGCAAAAGTGCATCCGGTGATGTAATAATGTAAAAAAAGCTGAAAAAATAGTGCAGCTCTTTCAGTAAAGATGGGCCTCAGGAATATCAAGTAAAGCAGATCTACATTTTATATTATTGCAGCTCTGAAGCGTTTAATATTCGTGTCTTATTTTTTTCTTACAAAAGTCAGAGACAACACTACAGAATTTTAAAGTGTACCACATTTAAAGCACCATTTTCAGTCATGTGTCTTCATAATACAGAGCACATAGTAAAACACTTTCCAGCTAACAAATCAAATAGGGTGCATTTAGGCAAGGATATAATTTTCAAAAGCCTTGAACTTGCACAAAGGTCAAACAATAGAAATACAAGTTTATTTTTCTGCCACACTGTCATCAAATCAGTGTGAAATTTCCATTTGTTTTCCACTATGGAGACCATTTGACTTTTTCACCTTCCAAAGAGAAGAAAGCTCTTTTCTCAGCATGAGTATATCATTTTAAGCACATTAAACATGGCTTTATCTCCTTCATGTGATACTTCTGATTTGAGAACCACATGAAGGCGTCCTTTTTAAACTCACTTTAACAGGGTATTTGACCCTGGTTCCCTGCCTTGAAGGGATCTCTCACTGGGACCAGCATGGAGCTGCCATTTGAAGTGTACTAAGCATGGCAGCTGACCCTTGTCCCAATCCATAGGACACTGGTTAGAAAAGGAACATCAGGGTAGTGTCATTTTCAGGGACAGAAGGACACACGCACAGAGGAAGGAAGGAAGGAAAGAGAATAACCCTTTATCCTCAAGGCTGAAAGCAGAGGGTGGGAAAAAAGACAAAAAGTGGAAGATAATTACAAGGAAACAGCAATACACACCATACAAGGGAATGCATGCAGAGTTTTAGTCTAAGGATGATAGTCTAAACAGTGAGGTGTTGAGGTGACAGGAAAGAATAAATAGGGCGTGATTTGCCTGAACTTAGTGGTGACGAAGGAAACTTTAGAGCTCTTGTTGCTGCAACACTGTAGATATCTGCTTTATTCAATAATACATGCATGTGAAATGAAACAATTCCTCTTCCTTTCGCTCCAAGTACACCGTTCTCTGCTTTTTATTATTCTTTCAGCTGTGCTTTTGTATAATCCAGACAGTTAATCTCTGTGTTTAGTTAAAAATGAAAAAAGTGGTCAGTTTACTGCAATATTCAATGACCCATCGTCAAAATTAGAAAAATATATGTATAAGTGAGATCCCTGCTTTGTCATGTCAGGAAGATTCTTAATGTGAACACAAAAAAAGGCCAACATAGTTTTCTTTTTACTTGTCAAACGGCTTGCTTACCCTCTCCTCCAGACGGGCCACCTGCTCTCGGTAAAAAGCATCCTGCCTCTTCAGATCTGCTTCCTTGGCCTCCAGTTGCTTAGCCTAAAACATACAGAAATGCAACACAGAGATGAAAAGGAGCACATTACTTGTGTTCTCAGTGGAGCATTGCCAGTTTTAACAAATTCATCAGAATGACACTGGTGTAGAAAGAGAATTCACACACATGGCTCAGCTCTTACAGAGGACTCAGATGAGACACTATTACAGGACACCACAGACCCATGACACCATACTTTCGTAAATCAGGACATAAACTCAGGGAGATATGGACGTAAATATGTGCCCGTTTTACAAGATGTCACAAGAGCTGCTCTGCCTTAGCAGGTCCTTCAGGTGTTTCTTTCTCCTCTTGTGTTCACTCTTCAGGTAAATTACTATCAAGCCAAGAAGATAACATCAGTTCTTAGTGAGAACAAGCATTGTGTTCTGCCATATACATTTATACCCAGCCTACCTATCTTCACTGTCCTCCCCTCGATTGTGACCTTCACTAAACGTACGGCTGACTCTCAAGGTGATATACAGAACAGATAAGACCTGATGGATCAGCTTTCAGAGAGAAAAAACGCTATCGCACTGCAACCGAGGGCCAAAAAGACAAATAAAAATGCCAAATTTATCAACAATCGCCAAATATACAGCAAAGGATGCACCTCATAGAGATTTTGGAGTTACTCATCATTAACTCGCTTATAGGTAAACTCACAGGGAAATATTTTGAGTTCACAGAGTGGAATTTATAGCGAATAAATTAAGAAATATGTAAACAAAACAAAACCTGAAAGGGCAATAAATACAGATATCTAATCAGCACCAATGAAATCACCAACTCCTCTGTTAGAAGTCTCCCATTCATGATATGAGATGGTTTAGCAAAGTTAAATGTGGCACCGGCTTCTTCTTGATCCAATAAAAAGAAAACGCACACTTTCCTGTGTTTTAATTCCAGTGATTTAACTAAAGCTTTTGGCTAAAGTGTCTCAGAAATAAAGAGTGCAGAGTGGTTACTCCTCTAAATAAGTTTATGGCAGGTTTCTTCGTTCAAAAGAGGTTAAATGTATTTTGGGAGTGCTTGTAATGACGAAGCTTGGCTCTGAAATGATGTGGAAAAAAGGTATATTACATGCTCAATGAACATTAAACAGTAACAAAAACATTTTTAAAACAAGTTTTTTCCTTGGCTTCTTTGAAATGTGTACAGAAATAAGGAAAAGTGATGGGATAAATTAAGAGAAACTTATGAAAAGACTACTAGCACATTGAATGTCTGACTATTTACACACTACATCTTGGAACCCACCGAGAAAAACCTTCGTCCTTGATGAGATGAAAGAAGTTCTCGCTTGTTTTTGAACATATAAACAAGCTTTAGATATTTATTCTCATTACCACTGGATTAGTATGTTAACATATATTTTAAAATATCACCATAATATCCAAATTCATAAATAAATAAATGAAACATAAATTAAGTTAAATGAAAGAATGAAAAAAACTTTATTGATCCGAGAGGGAAATTCAAATTCTAGTACTTTATTTTTTTAAATGTTTTATAAAAGCCTATCACAGGCTGCTCGCACTCACAACTTGGTTATATGATTCTCATGAATCAGATAAAACAATGGTTATTCAACAATTATTGGATAAATAATAATCCTGTGTCCCTTTGAAATTTAGGAATAGTGGGATAGATTTGCCTTTCTTTCTTGCATAAAGAATGGCCTGGTATGTGCAGAGCTCTAAAATGTATCATTGGAGCTTCTTTGCACCGACTAAGGGTCATTCAAAAAGCTCCTATAATGGCTGCCGCTCAGCCTTTTCCTGGTCAAATATCTCCGTTTGGTTTCTGAACTAAATTCAAGACTGAACCGTAACAAAGTTCATGTATCAAATCAAAAAGAAATGCCTGTGATATCCATTTTGAACTGCATGCAAAATTTCAAACAGGATGGAGCTTTTGGGACTACCGCTCCAATAAAATGCTAATTTTATAACAGCACACTCAGCTAAACTCAGCACTGAAGCTCGACTGAGCTGTGCACATAACCATACGGAGTTATTTCTGAATGCATTCCTGACTTCATACAGTGATTTACAAAACAAAACAAAGCCAAATTTTACACACAATGTCCCCCGAGGGCCCGAATATCAGAGTCTTGGCTGGGGTTGTAACGCAACAAAATGTATTCGTTTCAGCTAAGTGGTAAAAACAAACGATGAGAGGTGAAGAAAAAAAAAGCAAAACCTCTCCATGTCCTAGAAAAATGGCATAAGTTCAAAAACCCATTTTAGGAAAGCTATAAAATAAACAATAAGCAAATAATAGAAAAAAATAATATAGTATGTAAAGCATCAAAGATACTGAAATAGCTAAAAGGAAAAAAATCTAATGTATTACGGATACATTTGAGCATATATAATGTCTGAAAACTCACCTTTAGTTCAAGTTCCTAAATAAATGAAGCATAGAAAAAAAAACAGAAAAAAATATAAACAACATTTTCAATCACAAATTTTAAGAGTTATTGGTTATATCACTCTCCTGCTGGAACACTCAGCTCATCCTAACACTGGCAAACACACATGCCTGTGTATACACAAAATATGCACTTGTGATTGCTTATAAAGTCAGGCACGGAAGAAAAACCACTGAGGACAATGAAAAATAAAACATAATCATTGAAACTTCGCCTTTAACACTACATGGAGTTGAGTGAGAAATATGTGAGGAAAATGTACCTGAGAAAAATAAAAAGCGACACCCTTTTCAATGTCTAGCTCCCTGATAGCCATCTGCGTTTAGCAAATCAACACACTGCAGGCAGAGCTGCATGCACTATGCATTTTGATGAGGAGTGAGGAGAGTAGCCGTCTTCGCAGGAGATGAGTGGGGGAAGTTTCAAAGTCAAGCGGGTGCTCTAAGCTCGCCTACCATATGTAAGACAGAAACTTCCTACTAAGGTAAACACCTCCATTACGTTAACAGACGGTGAATAAAACAAACTCTGTGGCAACACTACACATTCTTGACAATACTCAAACAAGAAAAACACCATAATGACTAAGGTGCTACTGACTCTACTGTCCTCAACAGAGCCAAACATTAGCCAATGCTTCTGCTTTACTCTAACAATTGCCTCTCTTTATTGTTGCTCTTAAGTGCTATTGCTTGGGCAGTGTTGAAAAAAAGGGGAAAGGTGCTGCACTGAATGATGAAACCAGTATGGGGTGAATGTGCCCCAAAATACACCCTTAAGCTAGACTGGTGCTTCTAATATCGTGTTGATGCCTAGCCTGGAATCTTACCCTTATAGGGTGGTAAAGTTTTCAAGAGACTGGATTATGTTTGCTCAGGTGCCAAAAAAAACTGTCTGTAACCAATGGCTTAATTCAGGCTGAGGAGACAAGGGGTGTTGGGGCTAAGGAAAATATCAAACGATGGGGGGGTGGGGGAGGTTGTATTATCACGAGTGAGTATAAACTCGATGTTACGCTGGTAGGTGGTGAGTAAAAACTTGGGCTTTGCAGAGAAAGACAAAACACGCACACACTCAAATGCTGAGACAAACAATGGTTCTTTAACACACAAACCATCACACACACACACACAAAATCACACACCAGCCAGAGCAGCTGTACCCACAGAGAGATAAATGTGTGATGAAGGCGCGACTAAAGGGGTCATTAAAAGAGGAAAGGTTGAGGCAGAAATGTGTACCAAGGGATTTTCTTTTTTTTTATTCACTTTTGTGTATGTGTGAGGGTGTATGTGTGTACATGCGTCAGAGCGTGTGCTCAATTTCCACGCGGGCAGGTTGGTCCTCCTGTCTGACGACAAACACGCTCTGTCAGGATTACTTCTGACTGATTAATCCCATTCAGGAGACTTTAAAGATGATCTCATCATAAAGGGCCAAACACAATAGAACAGACTTCAGCACTGCCCATGCATCTATTGTCTCCCTAATGAAGAGGAGGATGGCGTTGGGTATCGGAGAAGACGACAAGGGCAGGATTGGACAAGAACATGGAAGTAAACATGAGGGGACAGAAAGATACAAAAAGGACATTAAAAGCTGATTTACTGACAGAGATGTATTATTAAAAAGAGAAAGAACAGTCTATTTGATAGAACTTTAAGTTTAGGTTGGTTGCGTGTTGTTAACTTAAAAAAATATTTTCATTATAATGGGCACAGCATGGACACATTTTTGGAAATTATAAGGGAATGAATGGTGTAAATCCCTTGAGGATGAGGCATTTTAGACTAATTTAGCCTTACTCGGTTCAATTCCCCTCTGCAGCAATTCTTAGAATGTAAAAAATAAAGTATCCCACTAAAAAATGACAAACCTCTACCATAACAACCTCCCTGCAGATTCTATATTTTGCTGCAGGAAGGCACATGAGCAACAACAAACTTTCCCATTCTGACCATTTGCCATAATATCTTATCAAGCACAATAGCGAAAAGGCTGAGGGGGACAGTTTAAAGTGAGACCACAGTGGTCAGATTAAACGAATCATTTAGGCCCGGTGATCGCCTCTGTGAATATCAATTAGCCAGCCGCTGAATAATTAAGGACAACAATGTTTTTTAATTAGCCAAGTGCCGCAGTTTGAGCTGGGTGCAGGGGTGGGAAAGAGGAGGAGGAGTGGAAGGAGGAGGATCTGAGAGGAAGAGGGATGAGAACAGGTGGATTTCGCTGTGTCAGCCCTTCCCTAACACCTACCCACCGCCTGTTCTCTCACTGAATTGCTCCCATATAGTCTATTTTTTCTAACACCTGCTGTTTTTGGTTAGTGTTCTGTGACATTTACTTCTTTTTTTAAAGCATTCAAAAGGGACTTAAATAAAAATAACTTATCTGCTCAGGTCAGCCAGTTTACAGTATGTACTTCCACATAACATATCTCAGTACATAATGAAGAATCGGCTACCCCTGACCAGATTCTAAAATGAGTTAAACACAACTAATAATAGCAAAGTACAAACCAAGTTATTATTTAAGAAAAAGTAACCCAAAAACTAAGAGGCATTATGCTAAAAAAAGATATGATGCACAAGATTACCAACAGCAGATTAAACTTATGGTCAGTGTGATTATTACTCATTCATAGCAGTTATTTACACATTTTTACTCACTTTTTTCTGCAAAGGTATGATTTTTTCACTTTGTACTACTGTTAACTTTAGCACCTGACTTACTGAGCATTATCCAGTTTGACCTGGAATTTATTATTTAAACCTGTCTTGAAGGTTTTGCGTTTGCACACAATTGTAGAGTAGAGGTGTCAAAACGCAGGTTTGAAGGCTAGTATCTGCATTGTTGTTTCCCTATTACAACACACGACTAATGTCAATGGGTTGACAATTTGTAGGATCCATTTATTTGAATTAGATGTAAGAGAAGGGAATAAACAAAAAAAAAAAAAAACACAGGACAGCACCCCTCAAGGACCAAAGTTTGTTAGCATTGCTGCAGAGTAAGGGGCTTAAAATTTTGTAGCAATGCCATTACATCATCTATAGATGCACTGGAAATAATGTAAAGCTGTGGCATATAAGAAGCCAAAGGATTTGTTCTGGATTAAGAGGAGAATCTTTCCACCCAGTGTCCTGGTAAAAAAAAAACAACACATCAGCAAATGAGACTTAATGAACTTGGAAATAATTTGGAGCATTTGATGTTAATATGTCTTAACTGTGGAGGTACTGGAGAAAGTTCTTCTCTTGCCTGCTTCATTTTAATTTATGGGTCACATAAAGCAAATTTTGATTTTAAGTTGACCTGACCGGTAAAATAATAGCATAATACTATGTAAATGACAAAACACCTTTGATTTCATACACATGATTCTATTAAGATATGCATGTTTAATGGAAAAAATAGCAGATCATGAAAAAAATCAGTTTTTTATATTGGATTCAACAATATTTTGTCCCAGTTAATAATTCAGTCATGCATCATAGCTTGCACAAGCTGATGGGTTAAAAAAAAAAGACTTCTAAAAATTCTAATCTCATCATTCCTATCTACCAATTAAAATGCAGGTTCATTTCTCTTTATTTTAATAATTTAGTTCATATTATGTCAAGAGTAACTTGTCAAGTTTACAAATGATTTCATATGAGGACACTTTCATGTGTAGCACTCAGGACCTTACCTGACCTTATTTTATTTTTTTTTCAATGAAACAATCCCACTGCATTGTAAATGTTTTACATTTAAACATAGAAATCACAATAAATAAAAAAAAAAAGGATTTGTTTCAAAATATATTATATATATATCTTTTGTTGATGTCTTTTTTTGTTGTCATTTTCACATTTACAAAATTAATCCCACAGGCCAGGTTTTACCTTCTGGTGAGCTGATTTTGGCCCCCAGGCTGTATGTTAATACCAGTAGATCCCAACCTGGGGTCCCTGTATACCCAAGGGGATCCTCTACAGAGCTCAGGGGTTCCCCAAGGCTTTGTCAGCTCAAATCCAGTGTGATTTAAACAAGAACATATCCACATATAGACGAGTCGAGATGCATTTGGATGTTATTTTTACTTAAAACACCAAACCAGCCAATTCACATAATTTTCCACTAGTTTATTAATGAGACATGACATGAAAGAAAATGCCAAAAAGCAGATGATTTCTCTTTATTTTGAAAATGAAAAACAAGAACATAGATGTGTTGCTAATATAACTAGATTTGTAATGATCCAACGTGAGGAGTAAGCTTTTATGCATCATTTATGGTGAGAAGCAATTATAAGTATAAAACCATGATTTAAACACAGGGAGGGAGGAGGATCAACAGTGTATCTGCAGGGAAAGGGCAAATCTCAAACAGAAAGTTTCCTATTGCGTCGTGCATGTGTGAACAGCAACGGCAGAAAAAGTCTTATCAAATTGCCCGGACTTCTCCTGAAAATCTCAGGTGATCATATGTGACAACAGAATGTTTCTGATGTCTTTCCTCCTAGTTGTTATGTTTACATACTGAGGGTTCCAGATCAACAAACTAGCAAAAACTGTGCTTTATAGAGGTGTTCACCATTAAACAAGCACTCTTAATGGGGAGCATCTAGCAGCTACTTAAAACTTTTTGTTTCTATTAAAGTGTTTTTTAATGTTTCTTTATTTTAACTTGATTTTCATTTAATAACATAAAAACAGTGTAATCCATCATGTTTGCTTGCTCTCCCGAGGATATATTTGCATTTATTTCTTTTTAACATGATTGTACCTGCATGCTTTCCTACTGATGTTCAAGCTATTTAAAAAAGAAAAATGTTCAAAGCACCTTGGAGAGGCATTCAAAACAATAAAGACTACATTAATTAAACAGGTGAATTTAAAATGTGTGCGAGCTGTGGGCAATATACCGCTAACAGATTTTATACATACAAGTAATAATACTCTCTGAGGTTACATCAACCACCAGGATGGTAATTTATTTAAAGCATTTGTCGCCAGCTTGAACTATAAATTTAATTCAGCCTGAAAGAATTTAGCATCACTTGTCAGGCAAAACAGCTCTCAATGGCCGATATCAATTCTGTACATGGCATGTTGCACATTTCCAACCTCAACCTTAGAGACTCGTCCACTGTAATATAATGTGGTGACTCTGGTTCACTGTACGCTTACTACGTGCTTATAAATCATGCTAGGGTGAAAATAATATTGCGAGGTGTCATGATCAATGGAGCACAAATCAAATCTCATCACATTAACTAACTGCACCTCATCCATAACCTTGGTCACTTTTGTCTCCCCCCCCTAAAGCCACCATCACCTCAGCCCTGTTTCACGCTTGTCTCGAGCAGCATCATAATCAATTCTTCCTCACGCCATCCAAGTGAGCGCCGCAGTATGGTGGGTCAGAGCTGCTCACCAGGGCCCATCTATCACAGTCGTGTGCGACAGGAGCCTATGACAAACTAATACTGAAGCAGGGAGTCTAGAGTCCTGTGCGATCTGCCTGGCAGGGAGGAGGTCAAAGAGCAGCCCGGTGCGACCGTGCTGTATCGTTAATTAGCGTGAAGGAGGTGTAGGTGGCATGTGGAAGGTTAAAGATGGATGGAGGGAGGAAGGGAAGTTCGTATGGTTGAGAGGATGAAAGGTAGGGGAGAGATGACTCAATGTGTGAATGGAATATGGATGACAAGATATTTGGAGGTAGAATGGGTTTACAGTTCTGACAGTTGTTGGAGGAACATTTCACACTTGAAGATTAGAGAAGGAAGTTTCTTTCTTATGCCGTCAGAAAATAACTCGCAGAAACTCACACTCAAAACTGTTTCAGACACGTCTCTGTTATAAATCCTGGCTTAGATTGTAACTTCCCATTAAACCACAGCAATTTTATCTTCCAATAGTTATAACTGGCAGATCGATCCTAAGTGATGGTATAAAATGATATTACCTGACCTTATTGGCAGTAATTGATTAATCCTAAGCAACACTAATAAGACCTAAGTCTTGATAGCAGAGGCAGTAAAACTCCATTGGCAGCCATTCACTTTGGCTGGTTAATAAGCATCGTGGGGATTTACTGAGCACCAGTAACACTTAAGTTCACAGCTAGCTATTAGCCTACATGGGAGAGGTTGGGGTTATGGGTGATGTAATCATGTTAGATATGGTCCAGCCAGGTAATAGGCTTAACTTGGACTGATTACATCAAAGAACATATACCTGTCCATACACACATAGCCTGCATGTTATTTGAAACTCCCAGTAAGCATTTTTTAAAGGCAATAGAGACTTCTTCAATTGCAGAAAGCCTCTGGCAAAAACTACAGAAAAATAATAAATTAACCTGTTTTTTATATTCAAGGCCAACTTCTTCTAAACACTATAACTACTGTCAAAATAATGACTCGCACTATAAATTCAATCATTACAGACAAGATCCAGGTTTTTAATGATTCTTGAGTGCCTCAATAAAACCTTCCTTCTCAGTTTGGTTGCGAGTTATTAAATTAAATGTGTAAAGCATAGTCAAGACTTTTAGACTTTTGATTGAAAATGTGAGCTGGCAATGCTTTTTGCTTCACACTTGTAATCAGAATATTTCTTTCTACCTCTGCGGGTTTATAAACTCTCAACTTTAAGAGTTGATCACTACTTTTACTATTCACTTAACCAATTTTCCCCATGACCGGCATATAGTACAAATGTGGTGATGTGGCAGATCATTAAGATCATCCAAGATTACCTCACTTGCCTAATCTACAGTTTAATTTTGTTTCTATTTGAATAAAAGAACAAAGTTAACAAAGTCAGAAGGGATCTGCTCAAATTCATTAAGAATTTATTCTAAGTGTAGATCACAGGTAAAGCAATGCAGCGCTGGGTTCAGGAGGACAAATCAACTCTGTTGGCCTAAGCCCCAAGCCCTGGGAGTAAATCACATTTTATCTTCTTAGGTCAGGAATGTTCCTCGTACAAGGAAAGCCTGACATGCAATCGACTGTAATCGGTCAGTTATCACTAACACGATTGATTGGGACGTGCTGTTCAATGTGAGTGAATATCGAATTAAAGTTTGTATCTAATGCAACAGATCTGACTATAACTGATTGTTCTTAGTTACCTCTGGCTCTTGCTTTTCTGTCATGATGTATTGGGGGTGTTTTAGAAGAACGACACACTGAGACAGATAAGCACTACTAAAATCACAAGTCCTAATAGTTTATACCAAGTTTATAGCAGAACTAAAACAGATCTGTGCGTAACTGATTATTACCATTTGGATTTGCAGCAACTACTCAAACATAAATCTCTTTTTAAAAAGTGGATTAATTCAATGTAAAATTCAACAATCTCGAAATATTCTTGCATGGCTTCAGAAAAATAAATAGATGTCTTGGTTAAACAAGAAATATACACACACACCACAGGTTGCAGGAAAAATTACTCTCCCTGGGATCTTTGAGGACAGTGAGTAATGACACAGTGACCTGATGGGTCAAAGGGTTGGCCTGCTCAGGACAGGGTCCAGAGGCCAAGAAGTGTAGGTGGTGAATGTGGGTGTCTCAATGTTTGTTCATGTATTGTAACTGCTGACTGTTTAAGAGCGCATTAAGATGAAGTGTCCTTGGAGGCAGTAGTTCATTGATAGCAGCTGACTGAGGGTTTGATTTTATTCAGCCGGCTTTAATTAGGCTGAGAATGTGGTGGCTGCCCACTCAAGCATTTGCATGTTGTTGTTTTTTTTTGCAATTCTTGCAACTCTGTAGGTGTTAAAAATGCATACTAGCTGAGAATAAGCAAATATACTATGTTAACATTTAGGATAGCCAGGACTAAGATCCAATGAGATGTTTTCAGACGTTTTCCTTAAAATAAGGAAAACCAGTGAAGCTATTAAATAAAAATGAGCAGTGAGGCTAAAAAAAAAAAAAAACTTAAAACAAGGATGAAAAATAACTTCTTTCTATTTCCAGACATTTGAGGCCTTCAGCCTTTGTTGAAGACACCATAGCCACTACTTTACTGCAGGCTCCTCTGAAAAGGGACAGCAACAACATCTGCGAGCTCGGAGATTGATTAATTGGCTTATCAGGAGCCTGCAGTGTAAACTGACTGATTGATCATTTTGAAGTTGGAGTTGCCTTTATCTAGAGCCCTGGGGAGTAAACCTCTGGAGGTCTTCAGTCATCTGTCATGTCAAACACAGTGGAAGATGGAGAGATGAGGAGCTGTGGGGTTCATTACCAAGACAGGGCGTCTGTTTATGGAAAAAGTCTCGAGCAGAAAGGGAGCAGGGGCACACCTTGGAAACAATGGAGCACATGAACAAAGTAACTACCGGAGATGCGGGAGGGGATGCTTCTGTGATTTTTACAGAGAACAAACAAAAAAAAAAATCATGTAAAACTACATTGCAACTATTACACAAGTCAAACTTCTGGACACACTTTAAATGTCTCCAACCTTTTAACAGCTAGTGTATGCCTGCATGTAGATTATAAGGAACAGCAATTGAGAGGTAGCAACACATAGATATGGACTGAATCCTGAACTAAAAATAATTACTAAAAAAGAAACAAGCTAAAAACTGATTAGTGAAAAAATATTTAGATGATTAAAAGATTAAAAATGGTGGCTGTAGTTTTTATGCGTTTCCAGGGTAAGAATTTGCATTGATCTGTTTTTGGAGATGCAACCTCAAGTCATTTATAATTCCTGACCACATTTCAGTTGACAGCAAGCAGTCGGAGTGAAGGGACAGAAAGCAGAAAGGTGGCGAGTGAAAACAAGTGTGGAGAATGCAAGCATGTATTCAAGCAGAAACATAACCCAGTGGCAGAAAATTCTTTTACGTGATGGCAGAGGACACACCAAATGACCTTAGAGTGGAAGCAGCCATACAGCCTATGGACAACAGATGTCCCTAAGGAACCAAGTTAATCAAAGAGTGAGAGTTTGTGGAGGAAAGACAAGATGTGGAACAATCTGTGGCCAGAGGAAGGCAGGAGGAATGGAGGAAAAGCAATATGGGAACACATGCAGGTAGAGAAAGTGACAGCCTTGGGGTGTGCTGCTGACATTGGACCTCATGGACAACCTGGGTAGCACGTGCACTGTTTGTGCATGAGGCTTGTGAGTTTTTACTAAGATCAGTGTTCATGTTTGAGACTGTAAGTGGCTAAAAGCAGTCATGGCTATGACTGGGGATGCCATACATTATGTGTTCCCATGCTGAGTGTTAATGCAAATTCCTCCCCCCTCAGTAGCAGGTGGTCTTTACAAGCTGGATAAAACTGGGAGGGCGCCACCATCAAGCTTATAAAACCCTTGCCAGCACAAACAGTCACCTCTAATCTACTAACCTCTTTATGCCAACAAGTTTTAGTGTCATACTTAGACCTATAGATATGTACTGTATCTATAAGTTTGCAAAGGTTGAAGTGGCATCAGCTTGGTCACCACAGGTTGTATGGAAGAATGATGTACTGCAAGATTTGTTCAGACAATTATATTACAAGGAAACCATCCGTGTATGTAGTCTAAACTAAAAATAAAGGCTGAATTAGAACAGACTGTACACCCTTTTTGTTGAAATAGCAGATGGAGATAGCCTGAATTTGCACACTTATAAATGTGCAATAAATAGTTTTTACTTTACCAAATACTTCCTGCAACCTCATACAGTATGTAAAATGTTGACTATTGTCCACATTTGATTCTTCTGATTTAGTTTTTTGTGTGTTTTTGACTTGGACTGGTACCTAATTGGCCTTTATTTTGTTTTGAGGATTGGTTTGTGAATTAATACGTGTATCTCAATTGCTTGCACTTTTCATGTTACCCTATTTATTCTCCCGTCTCTTATCCCCTCCATTCTCCCACTTCTTCGAAGCTTATCCAGATTTTTCTGCTGCTCTCTGCCTTCTAGTCTCCTGCTTGTGTTGTTCTATATGTTTAAGTTTATTTCTGACATTCAATCAAAATTACTCTGCCAAGCTATTAGCTGTGCAGACTGTTTGCTTGCATAGATCCTCATTAATACTATTTGTTTGTCAGAGCCAAGAATAAAAACACTGAAAAGGACAAAGTACTTGAAAGCTACACACTAAAAGAAAATATCACAGTACACCTATAAGACATCCCCTGGAGTGATGCACACACACGTAGAATGTGAGAGAATCTTTGATGCTACTGAAGCTGCTTTGCTGCCTGGTTAAAAACTACTTGTACCAGACTTTCTGGTATGTATCCTGTATGGATGCAAGGTATGTACGTAAAACTAAATCAATTATTTGCTAATTCAAAATAGAAAGAAAGAAAAGCACCAATCAGGATGAGCAGATGTATAAATGCAAATACCACCGAGTGAAGCTGAGGCACTAAACTGACCACCGATCCCGTCAGAAATAGGCTGTCCAGACACCAGTAACCATCCATCAAGAGAAGCGCTGCCATGCTGCCGTCCTGCTGCTGGAAGCTTGTAGTGCCAATTACCTGACAGGGAGAGCACCAGGCGAAAATTTGCGAGCCACAGGCGCCGCCAATTAGAGCCTAACCTCACATCTAACCTTAATACTGGCATGGTATGTGGGCATCTCACAGAGATGCTGTACTGCTGCCCCTGTATGAAGAATGGTCGAATGGACATACTCAAAGACGAGGGAAGCGCAGAGAATATAAAAGAAAGGATAGAATGCTTCAGAGAGAAGTAACCATTTCCACTTTCAATATCTGAAATTGAATGTTCTCTTGGCTTTTTTTCCCCTGGAGAAATGCTATGTCTACGGCTTACTTGCCAAGAAGAAAAACAAGTTCTCATTTATTTAAACAAAAAGACAATTGTTTAATTTGCCTCAATCCATCTAGTTGATCTGAGATAAATCTCCATGAGTGAATGGTGTTTACAATGTTTTGGTTTTAACTTTTACATGCAGATAGGAAGATGAAATGTGCTAAATGAGATTGTTTTTGTAAGATGCCTCTAAATTCATACTTTTCTATCACAGATCGTGTTTGTACATGATATTAACATAATGATAAATATCTTCATTAATCCATTAGTACAATCAAAACCTTTGACTTTTGAAGTTAGCTGAAAGATAACAGAAAGAAATCTGTGAATAAATATTTTTAATCGCATTCAAAAAGTAACTTTTTCTCCCCTAATCTTCTTCACATGCACATGAAGTAAACAAAATTTCAGACAGTTTTTTCTCTGCTTTTTTATTTTTTAATACCACCAACAGGTACCAATTCGAAACACAGCAAGTCTCCGTTATTATCTGAAAAATTTAACAGCCTGCCATTATCGGCCAGTTCCAGTGGTCCGTAACTAAAAAAGCAACAGTGCGCTGCTTAAGCACACAAGACTCCAAAGAAAAATAAGCAGGACATTTGCTGGAGAGTCCAGTTTTATGAGGAGTGGGATGGAGGTGCCCACTAGAGTGAAAAGAGTAGGTGGGGGAGGAGGTTGCACCATTAAAATGTTAAGCCTCACCAAAAGTAATTTTTGAGGCATCCAAGCATCAAATAGAACGCAGTTAAAGTAGAACAGGTGCTGCTTTTTCTCCATGCGCCGAATGGATGGTCATGGTGTTTGTGTGTGAGCTTGTGTAAGTGTGTGTGTATGTGTGTGGTTGAAAGTAGGAAGCAAACAAATACCCTTGGTATGCTGAATCATCTCTTGCTGTGAAAACAGGTGATGATAAAATCATGGAACATCACATTGCTGTGGGTGAGTCCATGTGTGTTTTTCCATTGATCGGGACAAAAATCTAATTATGTACAAACTTATGAGGACTGCTTGTGTTGTCACAGTTTATATGTCCACATGGGTACAAAAAGACTTTGTATCACACAGAGACTTGGACTGTGGTGATGCTTAGAGTTAAGCATAACCATAAGTGAGGAGATTAGGGCCAGGTTACTCATCTCTGTTCCTCAAGAGCCACTATCCGGCAGGTTTTCACTGCTTGAACTAATCGCACCAAATTAATGGCCCATTAACATGCTTACATATAACCTGAAATCAAGGTGTTAAGGAGCTCTGCTTCATTTCAATCAGGTGTGTTGAAGCTGGGAAACATGTGGGTCATAAGGACCAGAGTGGAAGGCCCCAGAGCTGGGGAATCGACACAACTAAACCCAAACCAGGTGTCTGAACATGTGCTTGTGAGTGAGAAAAACAGAGTAAGGAATATAAAACAAGAGCATAAAGACTACAAAGCGCATAAGTGAAACAAAGATCTGAGCAGAATATCTACACTTAATAAATAGAGCCATACTGAGTATACACATGCCAGTGGTTTAGCTAACCTATATTAGTTTAAACAAAGGTGCAAGTTAATGTTCGTTTTTAAAAGTTTTTTTTTAAACATCTGGTTAAATTTATCTTTATTTGAATATACCTTTTATATTTTTTATTTAATTATATGCTAAATAAATGCATTTAGTTTTTGCGTAAAAAAGAAATTGCTTCTTCCATCTCTTTACAGAAGAAGGAAGAGAATGGTGGAGAAATTCCTCACATTGTCAAATAACAGATTGAAACAGGGCCATTTGAAAAACAACGGGCAGGTTTAACCGTCTTGCCATACAACCTAAACTCAGGTTGTTAACAAATATTAATGTAATGAAGTCAATATTTCACTAAAACATCTTTAGTACTCTTAAATGAATACAGTTCTGTAATAAATTGTTCAGAAGGCTTATAATGACCGATTATCATTTCAGCTGTCTACATTACTTTTAGAGCAGTTTTTCATCTTGATTTGTTGCATTCTTAAACCCTTAAAATGTACTTTGTTATAAAAAAAAAACACATAATACAATGCACAATCAAGACTTTAAATAAATAAATAAATAAATAAATAAATAAATTGTAGTGTGTGTGTGTTTGTGTGTATATGGTAGTGTGTGCGTGTGTGTGTGTGTGTGTGTGTGTGTGTGGT
>JBAMIG010000025.1:13532995-13548530 GCA_037177335.1 Kiunga ballochi
GTGTGTGTGTGTGTGTGTGTGTGTGTGTGTGTGTGTGTGTGTGTTAGAATTGCAAAATAAAAAAATAAAAAAACGTTCCTCCGTCAAAATCACTGTTGCTGTGTGGAAAGATTGATGACTCTGGGTTTGATAGAAAAGTCTGCCTGAAGGTGGGAGCCTGTGTCTGGGTGAGGTGCTATGGCCAGTGATTGATTGACCGTCGGATCAGCTTGGCTCCGCAGGGGAGCAGAATGGTTGAAAATTAAAACAGGGGACAGCAGAGGTCTATAATTTCATTAAAACACAGGTGCATGAACTGGGAGATGGCTGTAGACTGTGATTAATAGTCATGCAAGTTGTGCATGATTATCTTTGTAAAAACACCTGAATTATGAAATACCAAAGACAAGAACATATATTTACTGTGTTTAATAATGTATTTTTTTCTGCTGTGTTTCAACCATTCACCACTAAAGACAACTGCATCTTCCTAATTGCTGCAGTTTTGTAATTAAGCACTAAGTGATCTGCTATTAAAATAATGTTTAGTGAAAGATTCACTGTTCAACGTCTTCCTGTCAACTTGATAAGAAAGTGAGAAGATGCAGTCTCTTAGACTGGCTCATTAAGTTGATGCATTGTTACTATTTTCCATTTTAGTATCAATTGTAAAACTGTTAAATTAACCCCCAGTAACTTAAATGAGGCATTTTCTTCCAACAATGTCCCATTCATTTAACAACAATATATTTTCTATTACCAAGAAAACAAATGTCAAGGTGCTCCGTCAAATATTTCTATGTAGAAACCTCGCATTCAAAGCCGTACATTAAATGAAAATCAACCCTATGTTTATCCTGCATTCCCATTTCTTCACCGTGGCTGAACATTTGTGACCGCTGACGCTGAACATGTTCCGCTCAGACAACAGAACCCTAGAAACCCAACGCTGCTGACGGTGACAACAAACATCGCTGCCTACGTTAGTGTGAAGTTTCAATTACCGGTAGACTTGCTGGTTGGCTGCTGCCAGTCAGCCTGACAGGGAAGGGAATGACTGGGAGAGAAGCATTCCCACCGGGGTGGTGCACAGCATCCACCCAACCATAACACAGACTTTTATTATATTATGGCCTTTCATGCAGTGACATAAAGATTAGGATCACTTTTTCCTCCAGACAAATTTCCAAAATAAAATTTTAAAAGAATCATTTGATAAAGCTTTACCATCATAGAGATGTAGCAGATACACAACCCTTCCATTTGAAAGATGTGTGTAGTATCTTAGAGCTGCCAAAATTGGTACAAAAGACTAAATTAGTCACTTTATTCCTTTTTTTTTTTATTTACAGATCCTGCCAATTTAGCATGTTGGTTGACGCTAAATAACCAAACGAAAAAAACAAAAATAAGTACACTTAAGTGTCATTTAGTTGTGCTTATACTTTTTAAGTACTTATCAGAAATAAACTTTACAAGTATTACAAAGTGGACCAGTTTAGTCCCAAGAAGTAAACTTGTAAGTTAACTACCAATATGCTCGGTGCATAAAAGTACACTTGGGGATGTACTTATCTACACTTATGTATACTTTAAAAAATGACTTTTAAGAATACTTATTTTTGGTAAAGGTAACCAACATTTGATAAAGAAAAACAAGTACAGACAGTAAGACATCATCTGTAGACAGGAGATAAAAAAAAATATGTATATATTGTTATGGTCAGGTATTTTATGTATGCATTGTGTAAACTGCAGTGGGATAAGGGCAAAATAAAGGTAACTTTTCTCTGAAAACCAATCCAGCTTCTCTGTACTCAGCCACAGGGCTTAATGTGCCTCTGTAACATACGGTTTGTGTGTAGGACTTTATTACCAACATAATCAAAGAGGTCAGTGAGGAGAGTGAAACGGTCATGTGATAATGAAAGCGGTAACTAAACCTACAGCTAGAACCATAACAAAAGGTATACTGCTGTTTGCTGATCTTAATTTATCAAACAGATTAAGGATTTGGGTACTTCATACGGTGGTTTATAGTTGTTTAGGAGTCAGGGCTGGGAGATCTCAATTTTGTACTTAGGTTTTTCTCCATTTCAAATGTGTTTGATACATTTTGTTGGAAATATTTTATTTTAGCCTTTCATCCACAGTAAGCCACCACAATGTGTTTCAGATCAGCTTTCATGGAAGCAACTACCATAACCTCTCAGAGCTGTTTCGCGAGGTGTATTGTGTTCCCTTAGAGTAATCTCACATATCAATAAGAGCTCAACAAGAAAGTCAGGTAAGGAAGGGAGTCAAGTTATTACTCTTATCTTGATACAAATCAAACCCAGCCTCACTAAACAAATAGGAAAAAGAATAAATTCCTGAAGGAAAATATTTAATCACGCTCCTGTGATTCGGATTTGATAAACAGTGCATGAATAAGAATTAATGAGAGAAAAAAATGCAATTCTCTACACTATAACAACAAGCAGTCATCGCTTCTCAAACTAAAAGGTTATTTTTGTGTTACTTGGCACATGAATGACATGACAATAATTGGATTTGGAGTAGAATGAGAATCAGAATTTGACCCAGAATAACTAGAATCTAAATCAATAAAACCTAAATGATAACCGGCCTTAGTCTAACCCAACGTCTTGGGGCCAATCTCGACAATGGATGTCACTGTAATTGGCACAGCTATGGCTGTGAAGGTTATAGCCATTATAGGTGAGTGTGGGAAGGCATAACTGCTCACAGCCTCTCTTTCATTGCGAGTGAAAAAGAGGGGGGAACTTATGGGGTCCTACTACTCACCGTGACCTGTATCTTAATGAAGGGGACAAATCAATACCCTACTGAAAGAATACAAGCACAGCTGCCAGAGACAGAGGGTTTATCCTCTCTGTGGCAATGGGCATGTGAACAAGGATCATTTAAATTCGTGCCAGCGCCGACTTCCTTTTGTTTTCAGAAAACTTATCTAAACCATTCTTGTCGTTTTTAGAGCAGAATGACAGACCATTCAATGTCAAGACAAACCTTTTTTAATTCCCTTTGTGCATTTAAAAAGGTAAATAAACATCAAAATATATACACCATTTAGTCTGGTCAAATGACTGACCAGTGAAACTAAATATTTGAAGAGTTATCATTTATTTAACCATCTAATTAACCGAACAAATAACAGATGAGCTGGGAAGCAGTGAGTCGAAAAAGGACTACACAAATCACCCCTTAAAGCTCAGTTAGCCACCAGATTATGTGCTCAGTACAGCAAGCCATAACCTCTCCCTGGAGCTCTTAGTCGATCACTTTATTGACTTTGTCCAGCAATCAGAACCAGCTTCACCTTCCTATTACCGATGCTTATGTACGTTTCAACAATGTGAATTTAATTTGCTGGGTGACCTGTGCAGAGGTGGTTTGCATGAAATGAGGAAAGCAAAAAGAAGGAAACCTGCATAAATGAAGTCAGTTAAAATCCTAAGCTGGATAACTTAGCAGTTGCCTTTTCTGCTCTTTTTTTTTCCTGCCCTTTGAGTAAAAAGAAATGAAGTCTTACAACAAAAAAGGAGAGAGAAAAACCAGGCAGAAGATGGAGACGTGCACACACAAAAGACAAACATATTTCATGCTTTTTCAAAGAGGAGTTCACTGTGGGTAGCAGACAGTCTCAGAGTTTGACAAACACAAAGTAAAATGACAATGGGTGGGATACGTCTTGGGTGGAAAGCTGCCTCAGGAAAAAAAAAAAAAAAAAAAAGTCCATTTCCTGTTGAAAAGAACATTGACTGAGTGGAAGCGCCTGACTTGACAATTACATGAGTGGTACAAACGGGGCTGTGCTTCTACTGATAACCCGACGGATTCTAATAAAACTTGAGCCCTCCAAAGAACGCTCAAATGGAAGAAATTATCACACAGACTCACACACTGTGTGTGCATGTCTTTAAGAAGAAAAGGGAGAAGGAAAAAAAACATTTGACGAGGATTCTTTAGCTGCTGTACAGAGGGAAAGACAAACTGGAGGGTACATGAGTTAGATTCTGGTATAAACATTAAAAAATACAAGAACATAACACACTTTATGTTTTCTTTAAGTAATGGCAAATGCTGCTTATATAAAGTTTAATTTCAGGGCTTTAAGTAACATGTTTTAAATTATTAAGAGAAAAGCTCTCTTTTAGTCAAAGATACCTTAGTAAGAAAAATGAAGGCAATGGCATAAAAAAGGACTCAAAGGAAGTCAAGTAGGACACATCAGACCAGAGGTACACCTGCTGCAACACACCTAACACACTAGTCAGAAGACTTGTGCAGGACTTGATGTTAGCTCGGCAGAAGATTGCCAATGACCCATTGATTTGAGTCACGGTTGATGCAGCAGAGAAACACTTGCAGGACGGTGGTACTTCAGGACCCCTGCAATAAAGCATACCACCTTAGCAGGTGTTACTTTGCTGTCCTTCCTTCCTCGATTTTCCTCATCACCGTCTCTGCATCGAGTTATAAAAAAAAAAAAAAAAAAACCTGAAATGTTTTTTCCTACATATGCTGAAAGAAAAAGGTATATATTAAAAAAAAACATCAAAGGTCTCCCTTCCCTCACCGCCGCTCCCTCATCACATCCTTCGATCTGAAAGCGTTCCAAATGAAGGATTCCCTGTACACTTGTCCTATGGCGAGGAATCACGTCAACACTTCACTCCTGCTTCTTCTCACCAAAATGATTAATTTTTCTATTACTGCAATGAGCGTGTGAAATGATCAATAGCGTAGGTTTGTAAAAAGCGGCCACACTCCAGGGAAAAATGCGTTTTCTTTTGTAAACAATACACTGCTCGTGTGTGGTTGGAAAGTTCATCTGACAATATTTATAAGGGCAATTTACAGGAAATAAAGACACAAGCCCCCCAAAATGAAAACATTTTTCAGAACAGTGGCAGTATGAACAGGCAGAGATATGGAAGAGAGCATTGAACTACAGTAAAGAGACTTTTTACTCTGCACATAACTAAAATGAGCTGGACAAGCCTTCTGAGTCTGTGCGACGTAGATACAGCAATGATGCATCAGTGTTAAGTATTGTATCATTTATGGTGTTCATGTGCATCTCTCTAGCTGGGAAAGTCAAAGCATTTCTGGGACATTTTAGTTTATAACGACACCCATATATGTACAGCCGTAAAAGCCATTCAAGCCTCGTCGATACCAGCCAACAGAATCACCTCTGAGCATGAGAGGGATGGAGCGGGGATATGCAACTGTGAAACAGAACTCATCTTCAAGCACAAATTGCTTCCCTCAGTTAGTCTCCACTTACAAGGTCATTGGTTTACAAAAGTCCCTGTGCTTTTGGTAACGTAGAACAAATTTCCACCCATCTGTCAGCTAAATATCCGAGTTAAAAATAGAATCATTATGGAAAGAGTATGTACAGCTCGCTGACTTAACAGCATACCTCCCATACACATTCACTACACAATGAGATCAACAGATGCAGCGTCCTGAGCCCAATATCATATCAGAGAGTCTTTAAGCACCTGCTCACCACTTATTGGTGCCACAATGTTCAAACAACAAGTGGTTGTTGGATCCCTTCTTTCCAGATTTGACAAGATGACATATATGACTCCATCTTTAAGTTGAGTGTGTAAAAGGGAAGCACATTTTGCACATTCTCCCAGCTGAATGAGAAAAGATGCATTTTATGCTTTTATGTTTTGATATTGCTGATTTCTCAAAAAATAAGTCTGCTCCCACATGCAGAAATTAAGACGCGTGTCAGTTTTCCGAAAGAAAATGAAAAGAAAAAAAAACAGTTAAATATCCAAACCAAATACAACATAGGTTTACTTACACAAGATATTAGCAGAACGTACCTCAGCTTATCCAGAGTTCTTCAAATTTAGTCAACTTTACTCTTGCAAATCGTATCTTTATGGAGCTAGTGTAACAGGAAGTGAGCTACAATCAGCTGAAAAGACAACTCAAATCTCATTGAAGGCTCTTTTGTCACCCAGACACTTCCAGTTCCCAAATGTTTGCTTTTCAAATACAGACATAGATGTCATCTAAACCAAAGTGAAAAAGTGACACTTGCTGATAAAAGGCTTTATATGCCTGTAATGTTAAAATGGATGACACAGTTTAGTGGAAAGACTCACAAACAGTTGAGCACGGAGTTTCTCATCCTCCGTAGTGATCCTCTCCCTTATAATAGCTTGCTGGAGGCTCTCTTGGGTCGCAGCCCGCTCCACAGACAGAATCCGTGACACTTCATCCCGAACTTGGGTCTGGATCTCAGCCTGAGTTTGAGCTGACGCTCGGGTCTTCTCCTTTTCAAACCTGTGTAACACCAACACAAAACAATCAAATGCTTGTTGGATTTACATTTCACACAATTAGTTCTGAATGAAGTGACCAAAGCAGAAAGACAGGTCCAAATGACCATCTTTATTGACTCATTCACATGAAAAAGCTGCAGCAATTGATGAAGTTTGGAGCCAGTAAGAGTTTTAACAGACTATTATAGACCGTTTTTCACTGGTTTGAGCTGTCAAACCACTTCAATGACTAGCAAACTTGTGTATTAACAGACTGAACTAAGTATATAGTTCAGAGACATCAGAACTTTATGTCAGTTTCTTAAAAGCGACAGATGACAGGTGTAGGACGCAGGTAGGGCCACTTTCTTTTAAAAAGCTTCTCATCTAATGAACTAGGAAATGTATAAAGTCTGTTCCTTTATTGCACTGAAGCAGGTGTACATCTGAGGTTAACTCAAGTTAAAAACAAGGGTGAAGATGGAACAAATGATACGGCGAAGGATTGCATAGGAGGGAGAGCTTTTGTAAATTTCTACATGTAGATCATTTCACAGCTTGGAGAAACATTTGATTGGTGATTAAAAACACAAACATTATTGTGAACTATAAAAACTGTCACTTTGCCATCAAAACAATAGCATTTGATAAACAGGATGTTTGTGTGGACACAGGAACGTCCCCTGCAGACCAAAGACAAATAAAAGCCAAGGAGGAATATTTCTTTGTAGAAAGAAGTAAAACGAGTTGTTTCAGAGCCAATAGAGCTGCTTCCTGTTACATTGGACTGGTTTTAAAGTGGCTTTCTTATTGCTGGCACAGGACTTTTTGTCCTTACAGCTTTTCCTGTCCCAGCTGAATGGCCGGGCCCATCTTCTTACAAAGTGTCAGTTTGCTCTCTCTCCCTCTCTCTCAGTAACTGATCACTACCTTCAGCTTCAGCACCTCTGCTGTCTCCTCGGTGCTGAGAAACAGCAGCGGTTTAGCCACAGTACACAACTTTTACTGCCCACTTCTCCCTACAGTGCTGTAGAGACAGGAGAACTGGGAAAGGAAACAGCCTCACTTATAAAAACAAAGGTCTTAATGGCTCCATCCTTGGTAATCAGTGTGGTAAGAAGCATTAAAACTCATTTTAGTGCACTAAAGTTTAAGATAACTTGCATAAAAAACTATTTAAATTCAATTCAAACTATCAGTGATTGGCCATTTAACAATCACCCAAGAAAGAATGATCAGTCCTGTAAAGCTGGGCTTTCACACAGAGGCAACAGATCCTCTGCAAACGCAGGACCACCATTTGAACCCAGTCACTGGGATCTCATAGTTGCCTAGCAACACACTCCCTACTCTGTGACAGTACTTGATTGCATAAGGAGGAACATCCTCCTGAAAACCCTGACAGTCCTCCTGTTGTAGGAATCAAGCAGCGAGGTAGAATAAACACTGAAGAGAGTGAAGCTTTGAGTGAATTATGAAAGCTGAACAAAGATGTGAGAATCTGAAAAAAAAAACCATCAGCCCAAGAAAGATAAGAGAGACTGGATAGATGTCGGGACGAAGAAGAAAGACCAATCCCACATCATCTTATCCTCTACAATATTCAGTCATTTGATGGCTAAAATGGGGACATCTCTGAAGTAAAACAATTGTGTTTAAACTTGAGCTAATAATTCAAATACTAATAACTACCCCCATTTCTAACCATCACTTTAAAGTAATTATAAAACGTATTGATTCATTTACAGCCGCGGGTCTTTCAATTACTCATTATTAATAATTATTTCAGGGTTTTATCCTGAAGTGTATATTTGCAGCCATAAATAGTGGAAGGAATCCTTTACGTGTTGGCTGAAGTACACACCAATCTGTCAAAGTGATAGATTTTCATCTTTTATTCTATTACAAAAATCTCATTCATCTCTTCAGTCACCCATGAATATCCACACAATATAGTCAGTGATAAATGGTGATAGACAGACTGGTCAAACAGATCACCTACACACCTTTAGCTTTAAATAGATGACAGGTAGGTGTAATAAAAGGGTGCCTGATGTCTTAAAGCAACTAAATGTCAGAGAGCAGGGGGGAGGGTGGTGGGAGTGAGATGAGACGTGAAGATGGAGGGAAAGGACAGAGAAAAAGTGTAAGAGCATGAGCAGTGGCAACATCACATGTTTGGCCCTGAGGAAGCGGAGCAAAGAGAGAGTGAGGCAGAGAGTGGGAGAAAGAGATAGAGGGAGACAGAGAGAGACCAGCCATGTCCAGACTCACAGTCCACTGGGCTGCACACGTCAGCACACTCCATCCATCATCAGGTTCTGAGTCGTGCACACATAGACACATGGGGAGCCTCCTAATAGCCTTTTAGATTCACCATTTCCCCCCGATCCACACCTCCCTGCCTGCACTGCTAATGTATCTTAAGCTACCTTTACTCAAGAAGCCCTGCGTACTGCTTTAACTCTGACAGAGGAGAGACAGTAACAGGATTTTTCCTTGAAACTCATCACAAGCTGCAAATTTCATCCTTCTTTGCTGCTTTTAACGGTAATACTTTTTTTCCAAAAACATTCCACAAAAAAGTTCAATATTTGAATCCCAAAAACTTCACCGTGTACAGGAGAAAGAAATGACAATGAAAATAGACAGCCTAGCGGGGAAAAAAAGTATTTTTACTCAATTCCTCACAAGTGCTAACCCAAGCAAAGACTGCTATCACTAGCTGGATGCTATCCGTCTGCTTCACCTCTATTGCTTTCCAGTCATTATTGCCCTGTCTCTGGAATATTGGATGCATTTTTCATTCAACTGTAGAAGATTGGCAGTGGGTGAGAAAGGGAACGGTCTTCCACATCGAAAATGTGTGAGTCAGACAGAGAGGAAAAAAACAGTAGCTGAGGAAGACAAAAAGTATTATGTCTGTGTTGGATAAGTGGACTATTTTTTGGCTCAGCACTGAACAGAATGAGAGGATAATCTTGGCTAAGAAACTATTGTTTGGCCTGCTCACTGGACTGGATCTTTAAATGTAGAAATGAAAAGACAAGTTAGGCGTCATTCATTTAAAGAGGATAACAATAAGTTGAAATATATCTGCCTTTTAGATATTCTACATCTAAGACATCCTTTCCTACATGTAGGCATGTATACAGACATCGTCCAATACTCAGGTTAAATGTTTACATGGTCAAAATTGATGAGCAAACAGCCAATACTGCAAAAGTCAGAACCATTAAGCCATCAGCAAGTACTCCAGGGGTAAACATCATTACTTTTATGCAAATATCAAAAACAAATGACATTTTAAATGAATGCCTCCTGCTTTTTCCCCTATTAACTCACCATCAGTCATCACCTGTCTCGCTCTTCATCTCCTCACCCATTAGTGCTTCCTGTTGTCTACCTGTCATCAGCACAAGATGTGTCTCAATACTGCAGAAAGGATTCTAACAGGCCTTCATACCATGCAGGCTCAAGCCGAGCGCCTTGGAACAAAAGCATTTAAAGGCTCGATGCAATATTGATGTTAGGAATAATGTTGCAGACTGCTGGCTATGAATATTTTATAGACCAGTTCTTTACACATGCACACACTTACACACGAACAAGTGCAGTGTACATGAATGTGAGTGATGTGAGGGTGAAATGAAGTTTTTTTTTACAATGTGGATCCAGAAAAGGGATGATTTATTTAAATTAAACAACAGAAAATCCTTTCCTTTTAACCACTAAAAAACCAAACAAAACATAAAGTTATGAGAAATCAGGGCTCATCAAGGGCCAGAATCCTGCATTTTTTCCATGTCTCCCTGGTCCAGCACGCCTGATTCAACTCAAATGGGTCCAACAGGATCTGCAGTGATTTGAATCTAGTGTGTTGGAAAACTTTCAGATTCTGATTTTAAGTGTCTGTGCTGCTGTCTCACTTTGATGTTACACTGACGTTTATTATGTGCATTCCAGGATGTTTTATTTCCCTGTAGTGTTGCAGGGCTTAAAATCCACAATGAGAATGTTTTTTTTTACCTGCTTTGGACTATCAGAGGTAAAAACGAGATGATAGAAAGTGACAGATAAAGAGATAAGACAAGAGTCCATATTAGACTAACTTTTACTGGCAGGCAAAGAGAAAGAATGCAATCCTAAAACCAAATTAGTCATCATTACAGGGCACCAAAGTCAAGTAGTATTGCTTTAAAATTACTTTAAAATTAAACCTTCAAGCCAGTGCAGTGATTTAGTGGTAAAAATCTGAGCACAATCAGCATTAAATAGTAAAAGATTCTTGATGAGCACTGGAAATCAGGGTGTATTCACAAACTTATAGTTTCTTGTTTTGCAGTTACAATAATTTGTAAGCATATACCTAAAAATATAGAATTTTATAAGAAGATTGGTTCACTGAAAATGAAAGTAGAGGCTCTGAGAGTAGGTCATTGTTCTCACTCTAAAGTCAGCATAAAATTATATCACACAAGCCAATACAGTCTGCTCGACTATATGTTGAAATAATGGCCAAACGCCTCACAGCAGATAACCTTTGAATGGTAGAGCTGGCCATTCAAACAAGCTTTTCACACATAGTAAGGGAATGCAATACAAGGAATGAAGACAACTGAGAAATATAAAGGAATAGTTTCAAAACCAAACAAAAAAGGGGAAGGAGAAACAAAAAAAAGAGGTCTGCAAAGCGGAGAAAAGAGTCTGCAGAAAAATTAAAAAGGAAACTCGGAACAAAGACTGACAAAAGCCACATTAGGTTGAGGAAGAGAGATGCTATGGTAGAAGAGTTCTCTTACCCACATCCCACCTTCCCTCTCTCATCCTTTTCTGTGTCGTTCTGCTCGGATGCCTCACAGAGAAGCAGCAGAGGCAAATCTGCTCTCTGCACCCGCTCTTTTCTACAAATCAGTTTAGGCTGCACCCAAATAAACTCAGAAACCCGCACTTCCCTGCTACCAGAGCGAAAATATGCAAAGCCACATCTGTGGAGTTCATTTATGCCCCTAAAGCCAAACGCAAGAAGTACTTCCTAATCCAAACACCACAAATCCTCATATTCCAGAGAACCGTGTACACGGCAATACTGCACAGGAGAATACTGAAGACCTATTTTAATTAACTAATGTTACACTAAAGCAGATATGCCAAGCAAAGGGGAATGAATGTTACCGCTTTTCAGTCTTCATGCAAACATTTCTTTCTTTTTCTACAAGTTACTTATAATAAAGCCAATCAAATACCTCAACATCGTGCTTGAGGACATTTAAACTACAACGTCACACCTGTTACTACTCATGCTAGTGTGTGTTTTCCTGTGTAAATGTAATGTAATTACAGCAGGATTTTATAGCACACAAGGCTACATGCTGCTTAGGTCTGGATTTTGCACAGATAAAGTGGAGCAAGAATCTGTGTCTTAGGAAGTCAATTTCCCCACAGTCAAGTTTCAAAGTGAGTGAGTTCAGGCTCTTCAGGATTTAAGCAGTCGTGTAATAATGTTATGCCTCTGACTGTGTCGCTGGTGTGATCCCACCTTACCAAGGGCTCTAGTTTGCGCAGTCTTCATTGATTCAGTTGTGCAACATTGCGGATATGAAGGACTGTAGTAGTCATACATTTATCTGATATTTGGCATTTTAAAGTGAGAAATTGAAGTTTGGACGCCACCTCATACATGCACAACAACATCCAAGACTGTGGCGGCCTTTACGGAATCTCCTGCAATGACAGAGCTTGCACATTTTAAATGATTTTGAGAAGTTATCTATTTAGCAGGACTAAATAGCAAGTAAGAGTAATTACCTTTTCTCAGTAAGAGAAAATATTACGGTAACACACTTAACATTTTACTGAATACTGTGGTTTATCTATGCCCAGAGTGTCAAACTCAGGTCCTCAAGGGCCGATATGCAGCAGGTTTCTGTTGTCTCCATGCTCTGACACAGCTAACTGAAATTACTTAATAGGCAGTTGCATCTATTTGATTTGCATCAGGTGTGTTCGTGCAGGTAAACAGTAAAAATTGCTGCATTCCGACCTCGAGGACTGGCTCTTGACTACCCTGATCTACGTTAAAGCTGGCTTAAATCATATTACTGAAGGTATTTTTCTGACAATACTCTAAAGATGTGAATTTTTAACACCATTTCCAGAAGCCTTGCTTATGTTCACATTGGATAACAGATATTATCTAACAAACATAGTTGGACTGTTATGTCAACAGGTTATGTGCTACATGTCTGCTAGTTATCAGTCAGTGAACAATATTTTTATGAAATTGTTCCTAAAAAGCAAAATCTTTGACCATCTATGATTCAGAGAAACAAGGCAACTCTAAAATGTTCATTTTACACCTAGTTAAACCAGTAAACTCCAATTGTTTGCTAATGTTGTTTTTTTCCCCTTTTGTGTTTGTGTGTGTGTGTGTGTGTGTGTGTGTGTGTGTGTGTGTGTGTGTGTGTGTGTGTGTGTGTGTGTGTGTGTGTGAGTTTTGTTCGCAGCCTTTTGTTGTTCCTCCTTTTAGAGAACGGTAGGTCCTATCTAATTCTAAATTAACCAATATTTTCCTTTCAAAGGCAAATGTCTCAGTTTAACACCCACAATGCTGTGTGTGTTTTTTACTGGGAATAAAATTAGGAATAAAATAAGAAATTTTGGCAACCTGTGGATTTCATTTTGAGCTACATTTTCTTAAAAAAAAAAACCAAAACAATCAATGATCACAGAAGGTACTATTAAAACTCTACAAGTTATTTATTTAGATTTTTGAAAATACTAAGTAAGTGCTTCAATCAATTTTCTTATCTATTTTTAGGTCGTCCACTAAACTTCAGCCTTTCCGGGAAAAACAGGCTAAAGCCAAACTGACAAAGAGCCACATTAAAATCCCAATGTTAAATTAATATAAACACAAAATGCACAGTTGCTGACAAATTTATGATTGCTTATTATATTTTCTATCTGTCTGGAAGAAACAGCAGCTTGAGCCAACCACACACGACAATGATTGGTAAGTCCCAATAATTTCTGTTAACTGCAAAGAGGGTGTAATTTCCACAGACTCCCAAGATACAGACATCAATAACAATCGCAGGAAGCAGTTTCAATAAAAAATGTTTTAAAAAATAGCCAGAAAGAAAAAAATAGAGGGGGGAAATTAATAAGCAAACAATTTCTCAAGGCTGTTCATGTTGTTTTCTCTCATTCTGAATAAGCCTCAAAAACAAGGCTAATCCTGAGGTTAGCATTGCTTTTTTTTCTGCTTATAAGAAGGTTTTACTTTTCTTCACAAAGGTGCGTTTAGTTAGTAGAATCAGTTGTTCAGAGACCGCTGACGCACAGAGGTCGATTGAAATGAAGAAGCAACACAATTATCCCAAACTGTGGCATGTACCCCTGCTACTTTAAGGGCAAGAAAAGGGAAAAGGACAGATGAAGAGAGGACAATAGGAAAGAGAAGAAAAGAAGGGACATGAGAAGTGTGTTGCTGCATCAGGGCTAATGGATCACCCACTTTACACCCAGGAAATTATCTCAGCACAGCGCCCTTCTTTCTCAAACATGATTAATTGATTGCAAAGGACAGAGAGAGGGAAACGAGAGCAGATACAGAAGGAGGCAAAAGTGCTGATGTACTTCGGAAGAAAGGTAAATTAGAAACAGTGGGGAATGGAAGGACTGGTGCTGACCTTTTTGACTATTAATGAACTTGGAAAATGGCAGATTCTTGTGTAAAAAACCCAGTAAAGGCACAAGTGCTGCATTTACCTGCCGGTGTGATTGGGGAGTGTAAGAGGGGAGTAAATAATGAGAAGAATAAACAAATAAAGGGAAGTAAATAAGATAAATGACTGAAGGACTTAAGTTTCCCTTTCAAGACCAAGATGTTTACATCTATACAAAGCAGAAAGATATATTCAAACACTGAACAAAATTCCTATAATATCCATTTTAATTTTATTTTATTTTATTTTAAACCATTTATTTAAAAAAACATTTTTGTATAATTCCACAAACAAGATATTTATTTTGCTTATCAGAAAGAAAATACACATATGTTTATGGATGTTTGTGTGAATGTGTCTAACCAGGCTTGCATCTCCTGCTCTGCTTTAGTCCTCTCTTGCTCCAAGTCTTTATACAGCTCATCAGTGATCTTCTTCAGGGCTTCTTTATCCACTGGGAAGAACAGGAAAAAGAAGCAAAAGCACAAAAAGAACAAGTTAAATGTAACAAATTTAACAACATAATATCATTTTTGTCTGATTAACAAAGAACTGATAAACAAAGCATAGTGAATCCATGCTGATTATAAGGGATACAGTAGATTTATCATAGATTATACTTTATTTAATAATAATGTTTGTTAATGAAGGATTAAATATACATTACTCACAAATTGCAGCTCCCAGTTTACATATCAATATATGTTACTGAACAACTCAAGTCCTGACCTTTGCTAAAGAGTTTTAATACTGAGGAGGAATCCCCTGCTTGACTTCACAGTGAAACATCGTCATATCACCAAACACACATAAACACCTCCTCTATTATAAAATCACAGCATGATACCTTCTTGCCTACATATACTGTATTCACGTCAGTGCAGACATACGCGTATGACCGAATGTCTTCGGTGGTCCATCTTGGCAGGTAATTAAGCATGAAAGTAAAGATGCCAGCTAGCGACCGGGCCAAAACGTGTTCTGAAGGCAGAAGCGGCGTGCAGCATGTACTGCCACACAGCAGTGGTGAAGGGGAGGGGGAAGTGTCTGACAATGTCAAGATTACACTCCCTTTGCATTACTTTGATGGGATAATCCCTATTGTCAAAGTCTATTATTACCTGGTAATAGTGGTAACAGCAGGCCAAAAAAAACCTTGTTACGCTCTAATCAGATTAACAGCAAGGGAAAACAGAAGCACCATCAATATGCAAATCTATTTTTATTTTATTAAAGAAAAGAATACTGAAGCAAAACTGCAATTTACAGGATTTATCCTGTTGCGATTATTGTGCTGTCAAATTTGTTTTATTCTAACGTGATGTGTTTGTCATTGCATGTTTTGTTGGAACACACACTGTAGGCAAAGAAGCATTAATACCTTATTTTTATATTAATAAAGGATTTAAATAGCATTACCTTCATTCTATCTTCTTGAGTTTTATTAATCTGATAGATTATATCAGTTTGATGACCACTACTTATTGTTGAAAAAATTAATTAATT
>JBAMIG010000025.1:13548630-13562719 GCA_037177335.1 Kiunga ballochi
ATATACTTTTTTTTTTAAACTACAGAGAACATCGTCAGAGACAGGCTGCTGTCACCTTCTGTCCAGACTGGGAGAAAATATTATCCATCATGTTTGACTGCACTCAGAAGTGCCATTGATCTCACTCCAGATGAGAATCTAATTACAACTCTGTTAGGAGAGAGAAGACAACCTGTAACTTTTACTCCTAGAATACATCTATTTAGCTGTCGAACATGGGCAATTTCATACTAGCTACATATGAAAACATTACCATGATAGCAATAGTAATAATAATATAAACAATATTAATTATAATAAACTATAATAATAATGTGAAATTACTGTTCGTAGTAATAATATAAAAAAGCATTTTTATACATTAATATATCACAAAACCATAACTGTGAATAAAAATATTATTTTGTCTCCGTTTTATTAATTTTCAACTATGAGAACAAAAACACCAAAGCAACATTGAGGATAGCGTTGGAGTTTTTATCTTTTTTAAATGTATATAGCTCTCTTTATCAGTCAGTCTGATAATAAAAAAAATACATTTGTAACAATAAAAAAAATGTTAAAAAGTTTTACTTGAGATATTATTTTTTTTAATTTCACAGAAACTCAAAATTACGCGGTAGATGTTAATACATGCTGGTCGAGAAGGGACCCAGTTTGCAAAACCACCAACAAAATGGTAGTTTTATGGCACCACAAAGGAGCCTTTCGGGAAAGCGTAGGTCAACAAAACTGACAGGTAAGAAAAGGCTACGAGGGAATTAAGAAATACAACATAAAGATCAGAAACAGCTGGTTTATCTATCCATAGGACCAACACACCGCATATACTTCATTCAAACTAAATCCTAACTTCATGGCCACCAAAGAAAATTATGCAAAACTCGCAAAAGTTCAAGTTAGGCACAAGAGCATTAAAACCTTAAAATCATCTAAACTTTTGAGCGGATATGTACAACATTGCATTTTTTAAGTATTTACTGGACAATATGCTGTTTTCCTACAACATAATTAACACAAATAAACACAAATATCAGAATAAATTAACCTCTAAATATTTTGGAGCCATAACAATTTATGTCTCCCGTCCTCTTCATTGTACTGGTCACAATTCGACATAATTGGACCAAGATCAATTGAATACAGCCTTTTTCAAAGTGTGGTTCCTGAGCGCCCCCTGGTGGTTTGCAAGGTGAACAACATTACAATCCTAAATTTATTGGAATTAACTAGAAATGTTGTCACATTTTGTTTGCAACACCAAACCAAACCCATCTTATATCCAAATAACTATGGAGCAGTGGCTCAGGACAGGGTCACTTAAAATAAAAATTTTAATAACTGGAGATATTTAACAATAAAAATGTTGTAAAATTAAAAACAGGAAACAATATTGTATTGTATTCCTATGTTGTAAACTTGTGAATGGTTTATATTGGCATAATGTTTTTAGGCTGTTTAGACAGAGTTAGGTGGCCCGTGTGTTTTTTTAGTTCACAAGCTAATTGGCATTTTATGCTGTCGTATATTCACCATGATAATAATCTTTATTGTAAAAAAATTACTTAAAAAAGTAAAACTACTATTGCATGATTCTACCTAAATATCCTACACATTATGATAACAGGGTAGTGTCAGCTTACATTTTCTGTAAATTTGACCTAAAAGTTGAGTGCAGATAAACTTTTTGGTCAGTGTTAGCTTCATGCTCTGAGCTATCTGGATGGTAAATTTCACAAAATGGACAAAAAAGCGAATGAGGACTGGAACCTCCCAGGTTCCTCCACAAACTTTAAAACCCCCAGACATCACCAATAACATTTTCAAATAAAACAGAATGGCTGTGTATTGTAATGTTCTCATTTTATTCTGCTGTGGTAATATATTATAAATACTCCCTGTACTTAACTATTTTCCAGTTATAAAATACAACTAACTTAACTAAAAATTGTGTAATGTGTACGTGAAATTTTAAAAAGTACAATTTCTTCCATATCAGAGTATATTTAACATGCATTGCAAATACATAAAGCCTCAAGTAGACGCTATGGAGAGTAAAATTTGTATTTTTATAGTATTCTAAGTTCAGGCAAGCTGAGACAACCCCTCATTTCCTCTCCAGCTTCACACAGAGAGGCTTCAGATTGCTGGCGGGCCCACAGGGTCAGCAACAGAACAGGTTCTGATATGATAAACACTGTCTAAGGTCCTTGAGGGAGGCTGGTTAGGGTCAGAGACAATTCCAGATTGACAGAGACCGTGTCAATCCTGAGTAGGACATGTAAATGTTAAAAAGATTAAAAACTCATCATCTTTTTAGACGAGTCTCCCTCTTTTCCCTTTCCACCAATCACTACTCCCTATGAAGAAACCCATTGAGGAGGCGGCGAGGCACAGGCTATTGGCACTGGAGATAATAGACGAAGGCAAATTGCATTTCTCATCAGAAGTTTCATTAACCCCAGGACCTGCATGGAGGGCATAATCTGTAACATTACCACTTCCTCACGTTTCTACCTGGTGCTTAGTCGAGTCACCACACACCTTTCACAGTGTATGATTAGTAAAGAAAAAGAAACAAAAAAAAAACCCCAAGAGCAACTTTCTGCTTCTGAAACATCTGATTATCTCTTTATTCACAGGTTTTCTTATTATTTCCGTGTCATGCTACAAACATATGGAATGAGCTGGCTGTTTTCACAAAACAAGGAAAGTTTTAACGGCGGAGAGACAAAGAGATTTCACAAGTTTTGCATTTATGCAGCCACACTTCTCCCACAATTTCCCTTTTGTCTGCCTCATCTTCCCATTCTCTCTGCTGCACCTGGGAGACATCTTTAAGCAGGATATTAGTCCAGAACAATGTGTGGGCTCTGGCATATGAATATTTATAGCACATTGGAGAAGGTGTAGGAGGTTCAACCTTGACTATGGTGTAATCAGCACACAAACTGACTCAGACCATGATTTAGAGACAGCCAACCTGCTGAGAGCCTCACTCGATGCTCAACTTTCGTGGACACACATAATCAATGTCTGCCTCATTAAGGTCGTACCCTTTGAGAATTGGGCTGAACTTTGCAACTTTTTTAACGAGATTCACATTCACATTCATCACATCTTTTCTTCTTTTTTTAAAAAATGATTATTCCTTAAGAAGAGCATGCTCAAGCATGATCAATTGTACAGGTTGACTTTTTTCCACCAACTTGTATTGGTCTTTTGTGAGCGTGACACCTTGCTGAGCTGTAAGGTGACCTCACCGGTGTTGTCTCAGATGTATGACAAATAACAGAAACGGTGCCTGGTAGGAGTTGTAGCCCAATAAAAAATAAATATAAATAAAAACAGTGACAGTGTGTGCAGCAACATACAGCCAATGGAGTCAGAGTCATGTTGCAGTGCTATACAGGTACTTAAAAGGAGAATATTTCTAATGATCTGATTATTTCTTTTCAAATTTTGACTCGACAGGGGAAAGAAAAGACATTTGGGATGTCTTTCACCGCTAGCCACTTAAAGACACAACATACCTGTAGACTTGCAATCATTTATAAACTTGGTAGGTGCTTTCTAACAAGAAAGATGCTCAGCTATACTTAGATACCATTACCTGTAGCTTTTAATCTAAAAACTAATTAACAGGAACAATGTTAGCAGCTTACTTGAGTTTTATTTACTTTATCTACTTGAGTTCATCCGCATCTCTCCTTCAGCAACACCCGGCTTTTGTTGCCAATCTCTTTGGCAACATGGTAAGCCATATTGCATCCTTTGGCTAATAGCTCACAAAAATGCTTAACAGCGTTTGACACAATAACCACATCATTATGTCTGTCTGTCCAACTAATCAGTGTGATAAGGTGCTGTGGAGATGTCTAACACTGCTCAAAAACTCAAATAGCCCACATTTAATTCTGTGTCATGTCATGGAAGCCTTGTTGCAAAGTGAAAAATTCAAGGCACACAAGTGTGTGCAACACCTCCAGCTCTTAATGAGGCCTGGAGGTATGTTGTGTGAAACTGTGGAGGTGTCATTTTAATCGCTGCCGCCAGTGTGGCGTGGCATAAGTTGGCCTTTTTTAATTACCTTACTGACTGAGCACAGTCAAGGATGGAGGAGCCTGCCCACATCACTGATGCCAGCCTACAAAAGAATTGACGCCCACAGTCCGCTCTGTAATGAGTTTGTAACATTCAAATGTCCTCTGACTGGTTTGTTAAGAAATAAGGGGCATGTTCTCCCATTAGCGAGCCAAAGCGGTATAAAGTTTGCTTTGAGGGAGTCTAAGTAAGTAGTGAAAGGATTTGTTTTTGTGGGGAAGTGGGAAAAGAAATGATGATTTGCAACATTTTTCCCCATGTTGACACGAGCGCATGAGTAGGGAAAGCCAAGACTTAGTAATAATTTAAAATTATAGAAAAAATGTTTTAAAAAAGGAAGAAATAGTAAATATATAATTCTTTCAGAAAATATAAAGCAACTTTATGACTTATTGTGAGTTTATTTAAAGCCCATAATATCCACTTTGCTCTCCAATTAGTAGCAAACTGGCAATAAAAGCAACGAAAGGATAAAAAAGAAAAAGATAACACTTAAAAACGCAATTCATTGTCAGCAAACCTTTTTCAGCCGATTATAATCTGATGGTACATCAAATAAAAACATAAATTTCTTATAGTTGTTGGTTCGTTTATACATATATATCCTGTTATCATAATAGCATGGGTTTAACAATGACAAGGCAGAATGGGGGGAGGGGGGGTGCTTCTGAACAAGACAGAATTAATCATTTCATTAACAGCTAGGGATAGTCATGAATCACAATATGACAAAATGACCGACGCTACAGAAACCCCCTCCCTTTTTTTAAAGGTGAAGACTAATTACAGTCTTCATGAAAAGTTGGGTGAGAAATATGTATGAAGTAGCTTACAGTAAACACCCACACAATGCACATAATTAAAATCCCCATGTAAAAAAAACTCTTGGTACAGTCACACACAACTTTTGCCTTCCAATTAAGCATGCAACCAAAGTTTAGGATAAAAGGACAAATTAAACTCTGGATATTACAAAAGATAATTCTCTCTTATGTCTTGCAACAGCAGCAGTACACACAGTGATCCAGCTGTTTTTAGCTGCTCAATATTCATCAAATCAAAACAAAAATTCTACTGTTTTATTTTATAGTTCAGAAGTTTCTAGTCATGAGAAAAACCCCTAAACCAAAAGATCATAGTTGCAGTTTATAGTACCTAATACCTACACCAAGACAGATTTTTAGTAACCTGAAATGAAGACTGACCTGCTGGTTCCACAGTAGGTGGTGGAGCTGGACTTAACTCAGGTACTGCCAGTGGCTCAGGGACTGGAGGAGGTGATAATGGCTCCACTGTAGGCTGAGAAGGAGGTGCAAGTGGTTCACAAGGAGTGGTAAAGTCAGGCAACAGGGGTGCAGCAAGTGGCTCAGCAGGCTGCGGGGACAAAGAGTCCCCTGAAGGTGGGATGGATGTTGGTAAGATGGTGACAGGTTCAAAAACAGAAGGGGAGGAGGGATGATTTGATTCAGGAAGAGGGGGAGAAGTGGTGGGTTCAGTCTTGATAAGAGAAGGAGGTAAAATGGATTCAAATACAGATGAGGAAGCAAGGGACTCAATCACATGTGGAGAAGCAATAGGTTCAATCACTGGAGAAGAAGCAATGGACTGATTTATAAGAGAAGGAGAGGGTTCGATTACAACGGGAGGAGGAGAGAGGGGAATCACTTCCACCACAGCTGGAGCAGGGAGAGTAGCAGGAGTCAGGGGTTCAAAGGGAGCAGTAGCAGGAGTAAGGAAAGGTGATGGTGAAGTTACTGGATCAACAGCAGCAGCAGGTGGAGCAGGTTTGGCTACAGGCTCAAGAGCAGGAGCAGCAATAGCATTTGCAGTAGGTGGGGATGGGAACAGTGCTGCTACCTGTTCAACGGGAGGTTGAGGAGGAGGTGCCACCATAGTCTCTGTGGCAGATGGAACTGAAGGAGGAGCTGGAGGTGCAATAGGTTCTACAACGGGGAGGGAAGGTGGTAAGGAGGTAATCGGGTCAAAAGAGGGAGGAGCTGGCTGCAGGAGAGGAGGTGGAGTGAGAGTTTGTGCCATGGAAGGTGCTGAAGAGGGAGCCCGTTTTGGAGGAGCAGTGGGTTCTTTCATGCGTTTGATGACATTTTCAGAAAGCTGCCAAGGAAAAAGGAAGAAACCTACTTAGTGGTACAGTTCAGCATTATAAATGTATAATAACAGTGGAGAATGCAACAAATGTAAATAGCAGAAATGACTTCTAACAAAATCAAAAGCTTTGTTTACATTCACACCATAATTCAGGGTGTGTTTTACAAATGCAGATCCATTTAAAAAAGAAAACATATCTTACTCTGCAAAAGTCATGAGGAAGCTGCTGACTACCTTACCCCGCTACACCACTCAAACTGATCTTATTTATTGAATGACTGTGGTTTTAGATTTGCACCAAGGCACACAAAAGACACTACAACAGGTCATCAACACTAACAGAAAATCATTGGACACCTGGAGGACTTGTACTACACCAGCTGTCTCAGGGGGTCACACTGCAGACAGACCGCACACACCAGGAGATTGAGTAACTGCCCCTTGTTTTAGAGCACTAAATCATGGAAAAACACTCAGGGGTGGTGTTTATAATTAGCCTTTATTAAGGAAGCATTTGTTCAAGTCTGGTCTGCTTAGCTACATTTCAACTACATTTTTCAAAATACCTAATTGTGCATATTTTAACCTGCATATTTTGCATAGTTTGTATAATTCATATCATTTTCTGTTATTATTGTGGAGAGTACTTGCATTTAGTTTGCTAGTCATGTGCAGCAGCAAAACAAGTCATTTTATCATGTTACTCACGTGTGGCCAATTAGCCTAATATTTATGTGATACTCATTTTGGATGCACTTTAAAACTTGACCAGAAGTACAAAATATTCCTTTAATTTCTCAGCCACACATTTATGTTTGTAAACTAAATGCATAGAGGGATTAATTTTCCATTTGCAATAGATAAATACTGCAGTGGTGGCTTGAACTACCTGTTAGCTTTTCCGTTTTTGGCTTACAGACAGTTACAGTAATAATAGACAGAGTCATGGCTATTAAATCCTTCACTAATTGGCTAAAACCTCTGTGTATATATAAACACTAGATGACAGTAGCACGATCAAACCGCTCCATA
Organism: Kiunga ballochi; assembly: GCA_037177335.1. Lineage (NCBI taxonomy): Eukaryota > Metazoa > Chordata > Actinopteri > Atheriniformes > Pseudomugilidae > Kiunga > Kiunga ballochi. The sequence goes on from JBAMIG010000025.1 coordinate 13,555,873, forward strand.
ATAGCAGGAGCTGAAAGGACTCTGATGTAAACATCACAAAATTACCAAAGAACAACAAACCAAGTTGGAGTTGCTCAATATAAATGTCCATGCCATTCATTTGTTTGTTATTAGAGGAAGGTACACGAAGCTGAAGACATTGCCATTGAACACGTCCAATAAAAAGTATTGTTGTGGCTGTGATGTGCTTCAAACTTCACGTTGACTGTAAAGTCATTGACTATCTTACGTTAGCTTTAGCTTTCCTCTTTCAATGAAAGTTTACAGGTTGCTAAAAGTCTTGGCGTTTCTAGTTTAGCCATGTAACAGTCGTGTGACAACAGTTTAAGGCACGTTTGTCATTGTCGTAGCTTGTATTAATAAAATCAGTCCTGAGACCTGATTAAGTACGTTTGTATCAATTCACTTACCCGTATGCCCTTCACCACAGTTATATTTTCGTTCTCATCTGACTCAAAAGAAACACGGCGGGTACTGTTGTTCGCTCCCATTGTCAAAACGCAAGTTGTCTGAAGTGTGGCTTATACACTCGCCTCGTAATTTGGAAGACTGACATACACTTTAGCTTATGTTTTGTTAACTTGAAGCCAAGTATAACCGGGGCCCAAACTCCACTGTTTAGAATGTCTACGCTTCCGTAACGTGACGTAGTTTCAAGAAAGTGCAAATTGATTGGGTACAGGGACTGCGGTGCTGAGTATTGTGGGTGTTTATTGGTTGTAGTGACAGGTTGTCAGGGAAGAAATGTGACACAAATGCTTGACATTTCAATGTAAGGTTGGACACTACACTCACACATGCTCACAAGCGCAGATACACACCCCCAATTCTGTTCAGCTCAATCATAAATAGTTTTGTTTCATAACTGGATATAAATATTCATGAATACATACTTGGCTTGATGCTAAAACACAAAATGTTTTTGAACACCTTTAGGCACACTTTTGATTTTGATTGATCAATTATATTTATTTTAAAGATTTTCTTCCTTTACTTTACCAATTATGGGATACAGTGTGGCTCAGTTAATATGTTTTTGTTTTTTTATGTTAACATCTATTTCTTCGTGGTTTAATAGATTGAATGTTTTTACAAGCCCTAAAAAGGAAGATGGGGATCACAATCTTAGAGAATTTCCATTTAGCTGTGTTATTTTGCAGAAACGAAAACAGAAATGTGGTACATACATTTAATCTAAGACCTGAAAAATTAAATGGACATGATGGTGGAATAATTGTTTGATGCAGTTGTTGTTGCAATTTGGATACTAAGTATCAACAATGTTGAGAATTTCCACATACGCAGTAGTGTTTTACACAAGTTAAGCCTTCATCTGTAAAATATTTCAAAGTAAGTAATCAAGGGTTTTTGGTTTTCTATAAGTTAATTTATATAATCAATATTTACACCTTTCAATATTGAATAAAATTCTGATATTGGTGTGGATATATTGTCATCTCCTATAAGAATGACAGTCCACTATGCAAAGTAAAGTACATGTATAATGTTAAAGTATTCACTGCAAAGTTTTAAGTTAGAGTGAAAAAAATTATGTACAGAGCAAAAACAACAAAATGTACAAAATGAAAAAAAGAGCCAGGCTTTCAGCCATGTCAGCATTATCATTGCAAAAGCGCTTCCAACATGGTGATTTATGATTTGATAAGAACAATTTTTCTCTCAGATGTACCATAATGTTTAACTGCTCTTCAGGTTTTTACACTTTTCTTCTATTCAATGGATCCATGCATCCACCCATTATCAATATTGCTTAATCTAATGCACTCAGTCATATACTTAGACAAAAACAAACACATGAACACTACACCATTTCTGCAGATGTTATAGCTCTGTCCAATTAGGTTACCAGATAAAAAGGTTATGAAACATTCATTTAATTTACATGAGAGTGAATAATCTCAAAAGACTGTCACAGATGTAATGTTCTACTGTTTGCTCCATCATATTTCCATACAAATAAATAAAGAAAAACGTCTTTCCCTCGATCACAGAGAAACAACATTTTGTTGCAGAATTCCAAGGTTTGTTACTGAGAGCAGGAAAAGGCCAATTCTCTTAAAGTAACTCCCTTATCTTATGTTATTTTTCTCAAGATAATTGGCTAAGCTATTTTCAAACATCAGTGGTGACCCTCCACTAAAAATGAGATTAGAATAGATTTATCAGGCACAGGATATTAATTAATGTTAATAAATACCATATTTGAGAGAAGGGACCTTTAATGAGTCATTTTGCAAAAGGGTTCACATTTCAGTTGCTGTGTCCTTGCTCTGATCTGAAAACAAGCTCTGATTGTGCTTTTAATGAAACTGTTTTGTTTTGATGAAGTAGCTGCAACATAATGTGCAGTAAAAGTTGCTTCTTGAAGTTTTTTTTTTCTATTTAACTCTAGCTAAATTGACACAAGATGATTGTTGAAGTGTAACGCTGCAAGACTATGCTGCTTTTCTGTTAAATCCAAACACAGTTCAGTCAGTTAGAGCAGCTGCTTGATGCTTTGTTGAGAGAATAAAGGATTCTTGTAGATTACTTGAACTGATGGGATGTGGTTTTAAGATTATGGTGATAAGAACTTCAAAATCTAACTTGGGTTTGGGATGTGAGGTGCTTTCAAAAGGAAAACAATTACTTCTGTATATCATAGCAATTCCTTATTTTGTGGCCTGGATTGGTTTGGGAGCCTGCAAAGATCACCCACAATGTTATCTCTTCAGTCCACCAGGACATCAATCAGGACCCAGACCGCTGTGATCGACCTCCTTTGCTTTAGAGACAATGTTTTCTTCCATTCTCACTCCGTAAAGCAGATATTGTTAGAGATACAGGGCTGGAGAGTTCTGCTAAATTCAACATTATATCTTCCAAATATATCTGTGAGCAATTAATTCACCATCATACACTACTTGACTCGATCCCCTTAGGGATCTATGGGTCAAGAGGTGAAGTGAGCATGTGCAAATTCAAATATTAGTGATTGGATCAATGACAGCCTAACCCCTTATATTAAAGTTTAATTTATTACAAAAAAACCCCACCTCTGACATGTTCATTGGCATGTGAATATTTTCATGAAAAGAAAAAATTCCAGAAAATTAAAATTGGACAAAAAATTAACATTAGACAGAGAATCTTTTAAAATGAACCAGCTTCTAAATGGTGTTTATCATGTAAAAATACTTAAAAATATATAAAATAATATAAAGTTAGAAATAACTGATTGAATGGTTGAGGATGTCAGTCTAATGTTATGAAGTTTTTTTCCAGCGCAGGTGGGCGCAGCAGCTTTTATGAACATCTCACTGGCACTGCACCAGTGTGGGACCCTAAGCACCTAAACCATACTGCTTTTTCTGTAGTGCCACCACAGGTGGGCGGAATACATTGGGGTACAGAATGCTTTAAAAAGTGCAGTCTTGACCACCACTGAACACATGTTAGATTTACAGACAAGCATGTTTGCTTGAGCATACTGCACACAGCACTGTCTATAAATGTCTTTATCATCAGGCAGGTCAGCAGTCATGTTGTGTCCCTGGTACTTAACCTCATCACTAACATGAGGATGATGTTGGACAAGAAAAAGTCAGGAAAGGATAGTTTGGTGTCCTCTTTACTCCTGACTCTCATGATGTTACTCTTTTTTGCTTTGTATATAATGTCATAGTCAGAACCGTGCTGAGAACAGACCCTTAATAGCTGCTGCACACCAGCACTACATGGACAAAAGATCACCAGATCATCAGCATACATTAAATTATTGATGATATTATTACCAACCCTACAACCAGTTCCACACTCATTCAGCAAGAGAGACAAATCATTCATGTAGACATTAAGCAGAAAGGGAGACAAAATGCTGCCCTGTCTCACACCATTGTATACATTAAAGGGAATTGACACAAAGTTACCCTATTTTACATACATAGACTGGTGAGCGTACCAATCATAGGCTACATCAATATTGTCACTTGATAATTATGAAGTCCTTTGTCATGTAACTTATTAAACATTTTTTATAATATACACATTCAAAAGCTTTGGACGCAACAATAAAACACATATAAATGGTGGTATTAAGCCTATTGTACAAATCTAAAATCTCCCTTAGAGCAAAGATGCAGTTATCTGTGCCAAATTTAGGTTTGAAACCAAACTGATGGTCAGATGTTATAAGACACATCTGATCATTTTTGTCATCTGTAGTTGCTCTCTAAACTGGTGTATTTTAAGGTGTAAAATTTACTTTTGTGCCATTAAATAAAAAGAAAACATAAAACTAAAAGTTTTTCATTTGCGACAAATGAGGCATTTTACCACGTAAAAAACTACATCTCCCATAATTCTCTTGTGTGGTCTCGCGCTGGCGTCTTCCTGTTAAGTGCCGCAGCTGGAAAAATGGCAGCTGATACTGGGAGATACAGGACTACTGTTAGCAAAAATAAAGACCCGTCTGGTCTTCTTCTTTCTGTCATCAGGTACGTTTGTTTTATGTTCTGCAAACGAAGAAACGAATTGCTGCGAAGTAGTTAGATTAGATCTATGCTTACTCTTTCTCTGAGACAGCTAGCATTGATGCTAAAGCTACATGGGAGATACCCACATCCTTCCTGTGTTATAATGTTGAAATAATCACTTCATAGTTGGTCTTTTTGAAATGCATTTTATTTAATGTGTTATGTGACTGTTTTTACTACCCATTATTCTATTTATTGCTTTCTGATGTGGACGAGAAAGTTATTTTTCGATAACTATATCTTGCTATCAGTATTTAAACTTCATTGATTGTTTTTCAATTGATCAAGTTCTGAAAATTAAAAAAAATTAATAGCTTAATCTACATTCTTGGATTTAGAAACATTTCATATGGCAACAGTTTCTATTAATTGTGAAATTTGAGTTTGTTTTGTTAACACACAACCTAGTACCGATAAGGTTTTGACACCTGTTATTAATTACTGTTAAAAGTCAGAAAATCTAATTGTAATTATGCATAATGCAGTGATTTAATTTCTAATTAAAAGTTAGTTAGCTTATGCATTTTTTTCTGCAAAGACATCACAATAAGCTCTTTGTAATTGTTTTATTTCTTATATTTGCTGAATTTAACCACCTTAGTCGTAATTCTCTTATCTGGTGCAGGACTCTGTCCAGCAGCGATGATGTGCAGGACAGGGAGACAGAGAAGGGTCGACTGGAAGAAGCTTTCGAGACATGTGATAGAGAATTAGACAAATTAATTGTTCAACATTATGCTGAACTTACCACCGCCATCCGGACCTACCAGAGCATCACAGAGCGTATCACCAGCTCGCGCAACAAGATCAAACAGGTAAGATCAACAAAGTCACTTATGGACTCAGGTCTAAATGATCAAAAGGGGTTTAGTTTTGTTTTAAGGAAGATTTTAGAAGATTTTATTTATGTTTTATGTGGGAAAAAAGTTCCCTTTGTCCCGTCATTCTGGTAAAATATTTCTCACTGGATTCTGGTGATAGTAGGAAAACAAAACGGACATCTACTATGGAGTATTTTTACTTATTTTGTACAAATAACCCAGTTGAATTTGCAATAGCAAGGGAGCACAAATGCCATAACGGACACTTTTGCACAGCAGTTTGAAAGAATTGAAATGTTTGTTAATATTTAGAGTATCTAATTCACACTCCCAGTCCGGGTTGTCCTAAGTGTACATGCATTAAACTAACTACTTCAACATTTTTTTTTTTTAAGACGGAATAACAAAAGCCACCACAGCTGTTGTCTCAAACAGGCTTTTAAGTAGTTTCAAGTGAAAAGAGTTTTTTTGTTGTTTTTTTTTTGTAGAAGTATCACTTGCATTTTAATGGATCCATTATATCCATTTATTTATGTTTTTTCTGTGCGATTCTGTTCTGTAGGTAAAGGAAAACCTACTGTCTTGTAAGATGCTGCTTCACTGTAAAAGAGACGAGCTGAGGAAGCTGTGGATCGAAGGCATTGAGCACAAGCATGTCCTCCAACTGCTGGATGAAATTGAAAGCATTAAGCAGGTTCCCCAACGTCTGGAGACCTACATGGCAAGCAAGCACTACCTACATGCTACAGACATGTTGGTAAGTAGGGTGACAAAAATGATTTATACATTTAAAATATTTTACACGGTCCAGTGGGTACAACTAATATAATCTAAGTGCAGCAAGAATGCTGCAGGTGTGTACGAGTGTGTGTACTGTTGTTTATTTGATGTGTGTTGTGAAGATGCTCAGCAGGGGAGCTAAAAGATTGCATTGATGACTAAACAACTTAGGCTCTGTGATCTTTTTTTTTCGTTCCTTTCCTCTCTCATCCGGTGTCTCTCCCACACGTCGTCCTCCAGACTGGTTATAATTAGTTTGCAAGCATAGGTTATCTAAGGAAGGAGTGCTGCCAAAAGACCATGAAAAAACCTCTTTTGGGGGAGGAAAAAAGGGTAACTTCATTTAAACTGTGCTCAGTTTGGCACAAATATTTTTTAAAGGTTGTGAAAAATTCAAATTCCGTGTTATACTCTGTCCTCCTATTTATTTATATGCCTCTAATAAAAGGGCTAAATATACAATAGTCACTCAAATAACTGGAGACTGGAAAAAACAGTCACATAAAAAAATGGATAAATTATAATTTAGTTGTATAAAAGTTTTTTCATCTAATTGATTTGGGAAAAAATAATTTACAACAAACAAAATAAATAGTTCTGAACAAATTAAAACATTTTTTTGCGAATGAGCAGTGGTGAAATGCCCAGTAAACGGGTAGAGAAGTCTGACTAAGTTACAGAAAGCACCAGTTAATGAGTGACACAACTTAT
>JBAMIG010000025.1:13584615-13597642 GCA_037177335.1 Kiunga ballochi
TGAATTTCAGCAGGGCGTCTCATCATCAAGATCCTCATGGCATCTGTGAGTGTGTGTGTGTGTGTGTGTGTGTGTTTATGCAGAGCTTAATCATAGAATATAGTAAAGATTAAGCTTATAATGGGGGTAAATAAGAACCTAGTGATATATGAATGTATGGGGGCATTGTGTTGATTTAGAATGAAATTCTTCTTTTCAAGTTTAGATAAAACATCTATTAGTACATTTAAAGGGGCAAATATTATAAGTTCTTCTTCCCCCTGCTCCTTTTTTCCCCCTAGCATTGTGGCACAATATTTTCAAGATATGTTGTAGAAATGTGATTTTATTAACATTTCTGTTTTGTTTTTAATTTTATATTCACCAAAATAAAAAAAAAATAAAAAAAATATCATTTTCCACTGATGTTGAACACAAGTGTCAGTGCAGCATTTTGTTGTAGAAGCTCTTGAATTGTTATAAACAACAACAAAATCACTCTAGAAACTTTGGGTTGTGCTTGAAAAGCTGGACACTGTTGCTACGTTACAACATTGTAGGAAAAAGAAGAACTTTAAGCGTTTTTTGCTCCTCTGCTTTGTAGCATCTTACAGAGTGCTCTATGTTTTGTTTAGGTCTTGCTTATGGAGTATCTGGATGTGAAGAACAGCCGGAGTGCCACAGAGCCATCAGCTCAGCTCTCCTACGCCAGCACTGGCAGCGAGTTTGCTGCTTTCTTTGCAAAGAAGAAACCTCAGCGTGCTAAGCAGTCACTCTTCAAGTAAGTGTTATAATGTGTGCTTTTTAACAGCAGCAGAGTTTTGTTTTAAAAACTAAAGATGGGGCAAAAGATTCAGATAAATTTGACCTGGATATGAGTCCACGTGTTTAAAGAAATCATTTCTTGTCTTTTTTTTTTACATGTTCATACAGTTTTTGAGGTCTTCCTGAAATGTTTATGTAAAAAAAACAACTAAACAACACAAACTGACAAGAAATCTTTTTTTTTTTTTAAATCCGATTTTAAAGTCAGGATCATTTTAGATCTATTTGAGTCACTTTTGACACTAATCCGTTCCTCTCTCCAGTTTAATAGTACTAGAAACTATACATACACTGTGGACAGCTGGGATGTAGTGATCCATCATCAGGATTGATGTGTGAGCTGTTGTTTAAACACACACAGAGTAATGGGCAGGTAATAGACCACTGAGAATTCTTTCATAGAGGCCAACTCAAGAAACTCCAGACTTTAAGGCTGCTTCTATTTTTTTATGATTTTAAGTTTTGAGCTGCTTACATTGAGAACCGTGCAAACGGCACTAAGACAGAAGTTTAGTTACTTTCTAGCTTCTCGTTTATACGCTTTTCGGTTTAGGTAATAAACCCACAGAGATTTAACAATTAATGAAATTTTACAGCAATATAATGCGAGTCCTGTCCAGGAAACTGGAATCTTTGGGTGATGGTGACGTTTTTCATTTCCTTTTGCACTTGGTGGGAATTTAAAGCCTGGAAATGCACAACAATTGTGGACCTCTAAGTGTGCAACTATGTTTGAAATTAATTTGGTTTGGTAAAACAAAAACCTGGTAGAACATTTTAATTATTGCCTACATGTGCCAGATACCTAGCAGTTAGCATGCAGCACTTCAGGTGTTGTGTTATGAGGATGCAACACACACCTGGCTGTGTTGTTTAGGTTGTAATGTCCACTAAAGACCTGGCATGTGCACTACACTGCTTCAGGTCCTGTCTGCATTTCCCCCTGTATGGTGATAGTGGTCATTTCACTTTTAAAAGTGTTTTTAATAAGCAAAAGAAGAAAATGTAATGTTTTGTGTGAAAAAATAGTGGTGTAAATACAGCTGTGTAGCCAGTATTTTACTCATGGTTGTTAATGGAATGACACTTGTTGTTGCTGCTGTATTGGTGCATTAAAAAAATAGGAAAATGCTAAACTCACTGGCTGCCAAAGTCGTTTTTATTAATGCTTTTTTTTTTTTGTGCGAGTGCACCCAGAGTGCACTTAACAAAATTAACCCTTTTCTACATCTCCACCGCGGTCATGAAAGTTGAGCCAAAATGCTCCCAAAAACGTACAACACAGAGTTAATTATCCCCTAAAAGAAATTTAACATTGTTAAAGGTTTTTCTTTTTTTCAAAGTTGTAAATCAGTGAGAATCACTCAACAATGTGAGTCCTTTCTGGCTGAACACACCACTAATTCCTCACCGTGTTGTGTAGAGAAGGTACAAAGTTGTGCAGCATGCTTATTTGTATAGCTTTGTCGACTCCAGCACCAAATCTATGTGTAGGAAAGTTAACATTAAGGTGGTGATGAGAATTAAGGCTGAATAACTTTGTTTAGTGACGTAATGTTGCCCTGCAAACCGGAGTGACACAGTAAAGAAATCTTAATTTTTTTCTAATTGGAGCCTCATTATTTATGTTGACTAGTAAAATTGGGTAAATTATTGGAGATTCTGTGTGAAAGTGAGTCCAGATTGTCAACACGCTTGAGGGATAATTTACTAGATCTGGACTCAGTTTACAGAGCCGAGTCCAGAAGAAGGCAAGATGCATTGCCACAGACCCCACCCACCCAGGCAACAAACTGTTTGTACCACTTCCATCAGGAAAGCAGTACAGGAACATTAAAACCAGCACAAACAGACTCAGGAACAGCTTCTTCTCCAAAGCTGTAAAAGCAATAACTCCCCTACAGTGACTCACTCATGTTCCTCACACTAAAGAATGAACTTCACACATACACACTCTTTAGTCTCGCCACACACAAGCAGCACTAAGTCTGAACTTTCTTTTTCTGTTTTTAAGCTGAGAATCTGCACAAAATTTTGTTATGCTTGCATAATGACAATAAAGACTCTTGAATTTTAAATAATGGCCACACAAGTTGGTGCCACAGAGATGGTAAAAATTGAGGACTAAGTTATTTAAATCAGTGTTATATCTAAATAGCTGAGGCTAACGGCTTTAGAATATAACTATATTCTTATTAAGCAACTTTTAGTTCCCATTTTGTCATAAAATAATAACAAATATTATTAAATATTGACCAGATCTGTCTGTTTAAAAAAAAAAAAAGTATATTGTCTTTACTACTTTGCCTCTGTATCAGTAATTTTAACTAAATTAATACTGATTACAGCAAACACATAATTACCTGCTCTGAAAGTTCATGTCAGTTTTTGTACTATTGTCTTGTGTTCGCACCTGTGCAACATTTATGTGTGTGTTGTAGGTTCGAATCATCCTCCCATGCCATCAGCATGAGTGCCTACCTGAGAGAGCAGAGGCGAGAACTCTACAGCAAAAGCGGGGAGTTACAAGGTGAGGAGGGGGAAGGAGGGATGAACTGAGGAATGGAGACTTGTCACACACAGTACTCGCTGATAGCTGGAATATGGAAGTGTGGATAGACCGCGAGATGAAAATGTGGGGCAAAAGAGATGACGGAGTCAGAGGGAATGAAAAGTGTCAACGGTGAGAAGGGGGAGGTTGGGAAAGAAAAGTAAATTAAACTGCTTTGCAGTGTGAAGAATAATTCAGAGGAGAAAAGAGCAGCATGAACAGAGACAGAAGATTGAGGTCAGGTGAATGAATGAGAAGAGATGAGGATGTGGTTTATGTCTAAACTAATAGAAAATAACCAGCAGGGAAAATAGAAATCTCTGAAATGAAAGATGGTTATAAATAGTTTGATTGCCGTCTTAATAGGGCAGAGATTTGTGTAAACCGGAGTGAATCTGAGCAGCATAAAAGCGGGTTATTAGGTGAAAGGGATGTGGTCATGTACGGTTAATATGAGGGCGTGTGAGGTGGAAGGATCCGTGCAGATGTAGAGGAGATGGAAGAGCTTGAAAGCAAAATATGCGAAGAGGGGTGATTGTGGTGCAGCGGAGACAGAAAGGGCATGTCGCAGTTTGAGGAGTTTCACTTGAAAACAGAGAGGCAGACAACAGGAGTGTGGAGAGCCAAGCAGAGATGGAGAAGAAGATTGTCAAGATTCAGAGAACCGGGGGGACTTAGCAGAATTCGCCTACAGGGAGAGGCCTTGAAAAGCTCTCCCTCACACATTCACAGCAACAAAACAGCACCGTGAGTGAGCTACACAGCCAGACCCAGGAGAGTCTAAACTGTTCTGCTGCTCCTACTTCTCTTTTTTCTTTTCTTCCTGCCTTCTTGTTCTTCTGTTTATGACCTTGAGGTTTCAATCAGCAATGCCTGGCGGCACTGTTTGCTGCTGTCAGCTGCTATTCTTCTTTTTTCCCACATCAAACTCCTTTTTGACATTGCGTGGGTTATATAAAAAAAAGAAATAAAATGGTTCTTTTATCAGTAGCATTAAAGTGAATATTTGGCAACTATTAGGTGCTTAAACACATCACATAATGTTGTATGTGTTGTTTGTCTCAAAGGTTTTAATTGAAGAAGAAGAATATGTCAGCCGGATTTGCAGTCATAGAAAACATTACAATGCAGGCACTGGTTCTTGTTCTTTTCATGAGAGGAAATGCCACATACACAGACGATGCTGTAAATATAAAATGGAAAAGTGGCATTGATTAACTGCACATAAAAAGAAAGCCCCACATAAAGACTCACTTTTTTTCCCCTTTCTTTCATTTGTCGGCGCCTAAGAAAGAAGGTGGAAAAACATTTATATTTTTTGACTGACTGAATGCCTCGGAGCGTTTATAAGAAGATGAGATTTCTCTGGGTTTTCATTTCACCTGTCACAATGCGTCGCAGCGGCCACAAGCCCAGGCCAGGACATGAATGGCTGAAAAGAGATTGAAGCAGTAAGAAATCATTTAGAAAGTGAAATAAGTCGACTCTGATGCAAGGAGGGGAGAGATTGATGGGGGGAGGCAGGAAGAAGGAGGAAGGTTAAAAGTCATTGTTTTCATCAGGGTCCAGTGAAGAAGCCATTAAGAGATTTCTGAGGGAAGAAATTAGAAGAATATGTATCAAGACAGTGTGGAAAGGGACTTCTTCCTCTCTTTTTAAATTAAACTTACCAGGGAGGTAGGGAGGGAGGGATGAGTGAGCAAAAAAAGAGTTAGAAAAGAGAGATTGAGTTGATGAACACTTCTAGCTCTGGGATTAGTCAATACTTAAAGATTAGTCATGTGTGGTCTCCCACTTGATGTTTCCTGAAGTCCTTTTTTTTACCAGCTTGCTGCAAGTCAGTCCAGTTATTAACTTAAAGTCTTACAAACACACACTTGAAAACAGGATTTTGTTCATTTTACACCAAGCGATACATCATTACCAAATGCATGAAAATGGTAATGCTTAAAATGGAAAATAGAATTACAGCTTCAGGTTTTTGGGTTATTTCTGCAGAAGTTGCTCCTCTGTTTGCTGAATTAATAGGTGATGGTTCAGGAAATGCATTATGCATTGAGTTTAGAAAACTGTCACTAATTTTGGTTAAAAAAATATTATTAATCTTTTGTGGATTTTTACATAATGTTAGCAATTTTCTCCTTAGGATATTCATTTAGAGGTGGCAACAGGTACATGCAGATTTTTTTGTACACGTACAAAGATGAAACTGGAATTATTTGCTGAATAAGATCCAGAATCCATATAGAAATTCCTTGTACAGAGAAATGATGTTGAGAAGCAGTAGAGAAAGTTTTACAAAGCAAAGACACCGGACCGACTGTAGCTGAGATAAAGAAAACTGCAGGCAAAAGACATCCCAGCTGTGTGGGAACAACATCACAGGAACAGACCCTTCAAAGGTTAGACTGATCAATACAAGAAGGACAAATGGGGGAAAAAGATACATCACACAACAGCTGAGCATTGCCTCCTCTCAGAACAACAAGCAGTTATCACTAAAACATTCAACAGTGAGTCTCAGACATGAAGAGCATGACTAAATCAGCATCAAAAGGCGATACGATCCATCACAAGCAGGTATCACAAACGAGTGAGCCTCTCAAAACAGCACTCAACAGATTTGTCAATACAGAGCTGAAAAATCCAGACAATGGGAATGATACTTGTGCAGACTGACCCCGCTCTCCACAAATGGATGGGCCTTTTCAGGCATGACGGCGCATAAGAGATGAAACATGAGCAAATCTTAAAGCAGTTGATCACTCATGTGATTCATGATGACACCACTCAGCTTTCATTGGCTGCAACTTGTGACAGTCGGGATGGTACATCAAATTATGTATTTTGTCATATTTAAATCCGTTCACAATAATTATGTCGAGCTAAAAAAGAAAGTGGTCGGACGAATATGCACAATATGGATTCACATGTACCAATGAAACTGGTAAGGTTCAGTACCTCCAGCAAGGCTAAGAACTACTGTCTGCCTCAGTCAACAGTGAGGTAAAACATGACTCAGTGCTGCATGGATGAGCATGAGACTTCTTGGAAAGGTAATGTTAGAGACCAACTTTGATATAATAAAGTAAAATAAAGCTCTTCTTTACTTCCCAGCCTCACTGTTAAGGTTACAACACACTTCTGATACATAAATTACATCAATGCTAAGACTTAGTGGCTGACACTTTAGCGGCTTTATGAAGGAGCTGTCAAGCAAATTTGATGCAAAGTTTTGAAATGAAACAGAATAAAAGATATAAAATATTGACTTTATGCTTATTCTCTGAGAAAACTTTGTTCAAACGGCAACACTTCACAGAGAAGTGGTTTCTCTGAAAATGTTGCAGAAGAAGACACAGAACTCCATGGTCTGACCATAAAGGAAGAAAATAATGAGAATGGGTGTTGTAGGATCTTCTTTCATGGCAGCAAGTGTCAGCCATGTTTATTAAAAGGAAACACTGATGATTTGTGTGTTCAGTCATGCGAGTACAATGTTAGTACATAAGTATGTGCTCGTGGTCTAAACCCATCTTTAAAAATTATATAAAAACAATCATTTAGAACATTTTCTTATTTTGTCATTTACATATTTTGTTAAAACATGGCATGGCTTATGTATCTAATTCAAATTTATATAAAGAAAATCATCTTTTTTAAACATTTAGAACACTGTGACTGCAAGGGTTAACCAAACCAATGGGTCGGACTTACAGAGTGCAGAATATCTTATGCAAGAGAAATAGAAATATCAAGGTTATCCCAGTCGACCTGTTAGTCAATGAAGGAGCAAAAAAATCATCCAGAGTGCAGAAATAAGGTCAAAGCACATCCAAGATGCACTGTCTACTAGATACCCAACTTAAATATAAAGTTGGATCCAACTGACACCAGTACATGGGGTGATAACCTCATGATCTCCTGTGGATGAAATACATCCCAGTTTGAGCTAAAGGTAATATAAACAAAGAATTTTTTATGTCATATAGCAGCATATCATTCCTGACAGAGCAAGCATGGGATCTAAAATGTTTACAGTAACACATTTTAGTCATTCATAAAACAAATTAGCATATTTTGAACTTGATCCTTTTCAACATCCTTTAGAAATGTCTGGTAAATGCCTCCCTCTCCATGTTTATGTTGTTTGCTACCCGCTACTATTGATAAATTCTCGGTTGATGATATAAACAATTATTTCCATTCTATGTCTATAGGCTTAAATTTTGTATATGTGAAGTTTTAAGTTTATAATCTCCATTAACAAAGCATTAGAACAGCTTTGGTAATGCTTTTATAACCTATCTACACTCTAAGATCTCTGATGGATTTGAAATTAATCTTTAGTATCTGTAATTCATATCTCGAGTGTATAGCACGGAACCCCCCATATATCATTATTATAAGCGTGAGTGCAGCCACACGGGCATATATTCACATGCCCCTCATATATATGTGAAAACACACTGGGGGACTTAATTGCTTTCTTTCTCATTGTGCATGCTTCAATTAGTCCAATGCTTCATCTAAAGACTTCATTACTACTCCATATGTGGTCACATCTGGAATGTGTGATCTGAACGCACATATTAGGGCGACACGTTAGGATGCGTTCACGGTGTGCATTTTACATCAGATTCTTCAGCTGTCTGTCTACATAAACGTGCATATATTCTGTGTTTGGGCGTGATCGCATCCTTTGCAGAGCACTACTCCAGAATCATAGAGCCCCGTCTAGATTCAATCACAGTTTCCATGAATAAATGATGAAAATAACCATTTTCCATCTATAGATGCATTTCCATTCCCTTGTATTTCTCTGAATGTGTCCCTGCTTTTTTTTCCCTCTCTGCCTCTGCTTTTTTTTTTATTGCCTTTCTTTTGTGTGTAGGCATCGGGATACCGCAGTGGTCATCTGTGAGGTGAAGTGTGAATATATCTTAATAACTACTGCAGTCTTGTAAAACTCTATAACGCATTTTTTTTTTTTTAGAAAAAAAAGGTATTTCTTTTTGTACCAGACAGCTCGCTGTGTATTGTACAACACTGTGTTTCCCTGGGGTGCATTGAAGTGACAGCCGCTCTACATTTTGCAGTCATACATGCAGCCTAACAAACACATGCACAGAAATGTATCAGTTTGCCTGCAGGCACATGCATACTCTGCCGTTTCCCACCTCTGACCTCCTTCATCTCATAAGATGTGTTCATAATCAACTTGGTTCCAAATTGCTTGTGTATTTTATTCAAATTGACTTGTTCTCGGTGTGTCTGCAAAGAAAGCGGCATGGCTTTGTCTCCCGTAGCAAGCAACCTTGTTACAAATAGCTCTCCTTCTATCCATCCTGTAATACCTCAAACTAAATCTGGGGTTTAGATGCTGTGCGTTTTCGTTGGGGTACAATAGCGTCTTATTCCCATGATGGAGAAAAAAACATTGAAAGGTGGTGGAGAAGAGTTGGTTGACCAGAAGTGGTGTTCCTTGTCAATTTAATGGGTACACCTCAGTCGAGAGGAGAGGGAGAAGAGGTGCAAATGGAAAAACGTCTAGCAGTGGTGGAAGTGACAGTGGGTAGGGTATTAGGGGTGTGGCCCGGCAGATGTTTTAAAATCACGTGTTCACATAAGTGTGTATGTGTCTGTTTATACAGCATTTTAACAAACATCATGTTCCTGCCAAGTGATGTGTGATCTTACACTCTTTGGCATCATGATTGCTGCGTGTGCAAAGTAGTAAATCAAGGCTGAGGTGAGTTTTTGTGAAGGCTTGTTCCTTTCAGAAGGTTGATGTGACAATTAGAGGGTGATTTGAAGAAACGCATCCCTCATTGTCTGCCACAGCAGACTCTATTATCACACTGTTTTCATTTACATATCTTTCAGAAATACTGTTTTCTAGGTGTGATCTAATTCTGAGGCAAACAAATCCAACAATGACCTGATATTCACTTTAATTGTAGAATCATCGGCTTGTCTTTTCAGTGATCTTTTTTTTTTTCCCCTGTTGTCATTTTTTTCATTTGTCGGCAGATTTTGAGGATAATGGTTGCTCCTTCATCTCGCAGTTTGATCAATAGTCGACTTCCACTGACTTGCAATTATAATTTATCATATTCATAAATGCAACATTAGATAGAATTGAAATTTGTTGGCAAAAAAGTCGATGTTTATTAAGGGATTATGTTGCTAAAAAGTCGAAGAGATCTGCTTAGCAGCTATTGATGCTTCCAGCTCACATTTTTAATGTCTTTTCCTCCTTCTTGCTTTAATCTTCTACATTGACAATCTGTCAGGATTTGATGTTTCATGCACATCTTTCTCTTTTAGTATGGAATTTCACTTGCTTTTTATTTTTTTAAATTTGCTATAGACACTGAGTAAATGTGCTGGTGCTGCAAATAAGCAAGCAACGTGCTAAACATGGATCTACCATTAAAACACGAGTACTGCAATTACAGAATGGCATTTAACTATAAACCCTTTAATATGTGATTTTGAGCTGGATTTTTTTTCTCGTCAGTCCCAAAGCCATTTTAAATGTTATATTAGATACTGCAGTGCTGTGCATTTAAAATCGGGATCTGCTTTTAATCTAAAGGCTCATTTCCAAACTGTGTATACATTTTTCATCCTTATTGTGCAGCAGAATATTTGGATAAGAAGTAATGAAAAATTGATACCGTATACACAGGTTAAGAGGTGAGGAGGAGGTTTTAGAGGCTTCTGTAAAACATTGGCCACCATTAAAGGATTTTGTTTAATTTGTAATTAATACTTCTGATCTAAGATATTACAAATTAAATTATTCAACCTTGGGTTTTTATAAGTTCACCTTCTGTCAATTCTGTTTTAGGTCTGCGGGTTGCAAAAAGTTGTGATTGGACAGAGGATGCACATGACCTATACTGAAAATAAACTACACTTCCTGGTTCTTTTCTTTTAGATACAACATGGAAAACCACAAAAGTACCGTTTTTACTTCAATTTTGATCATTTTTTTGAATTACAGGCTCACCACGAGCAAAATACTTGTTATTACAATGGCTGAGGAGGAGAAGGCAAATAGAGGACCAAAGACAGGAGGCTGCACGTGTGTCATGTGTGATAGGACAAGAAGGGCCTCAATTAACTCTGAGCGGAAGGAACCTTTACTTGATAGAAGAATTAATTAGTTCCGGTTTAAAATGAGAAGGAATCAGACACCTAATTTGGGATAAAGTTTATTCCCAAATTGTCATTTACATTCAGAATTAAGTGTTTACATGACCTTTAAAGCGGATTTAGCTTATTTAAGGGGAATTCAACTCATATTAATGTGTATCGTTGTATTAAAGCTAATTTTGGGATGCAAACAGTCAAGCAACAGCTTCATTATCCTAAAAAAGAAAAATAATGAAAAGTGCCTAAACTAGGTTTGTGTAACTAGTTGTGGACAAACTACTTCACTGAAGTACTTCTACTGAACTCTTGCTGATGTAGCAGGATCATTCATTTTGCAGTATAACCTGCTATGAGAGTAGAATATGGCTGGAAAGATAAATTATATTGATGACTAATAAGTTATAATTGTCTATTTAGCTTATATATTAGTAATATTATCGTAGCCTGAAATGATATAAACTCCTAACATCTCAATTTTCTGTCACGGCCCGCCTACAGGCTGTCTGGTTTCACTATTTAATGTTTTTTTTTTATATATATATATATATAGATTTTTTATTTTTATTTTTATGGACTTGGTTCCTTAGTCTTTAAGTTGTTTTATCCATTGTATATTCACATATTTTATTCATTGTAAATATTTATACAAACAAAATACATAAACCGAGCAAGAATCTAAGTTGAGGGTTATTTAAGAATATTCTTATTTCTTCACAGTATATTTAAAGCTATAAGTAACTGTTTTACCTCATTTTAGTTTTTGAAAGTGCCCTTCAAGTGGCTTGTAGAACATCACAGGCGAAGGCTGTCATAATCGGCAGATGTTAAGCCAGGTTAGTTTGACAGCACACATCAAGCAGACATGGCATCATGGTGCAAACACCATGTTGCAATGTAATGTCATGTTGAAAATGCTATGAGAAGGTCTGTAGGAAGCGATGTGCCTTTTCTTTATCTGGCTCCAGAGCTTTACGAATGCAGCCACATATCCAGGTTTGCCTGATACACTCTTACTGGGAAAATGAAGTCATTTGCAGACCCACATTTTGAAGAAAACAAACATGCATACACATTATTACACATCTTATCTCGTTGTGTATTATTTGTATGTTTCTGGGCTCGTCATGTTCAATTTGCCTCTACATAGATACTGTGCGATAATGCTGATAACAACATTAGAGGCGTAATTCCCTCAAAGCTTCTACTCCAAGGCACTACTTCATGTGCTCATAAACACGCAAGAGTTGAGTTTTCATCTGGATTTCTTCCCAGTTCTTAAATTACAGGAGTCCTGTTGGTAAAATTAGAGCAGAGAACAAAAGCAATGTGGAAAATGAACTGTGTCTCCGAACAGACAACATGGTCATTTTTGCCATCATGTATCTTACAAAGCCTCTGGTTGTGGTGCAGATGGGCTTAATCCAGATAATGGAACACATTGCGGGTGGTTATTTAACCACCTACTGTGTAGTTACAGGAAAAATCAGTGTTTCTGAAATATTTTTTTACATGGTTATTCATTTATTTTCCTCTGTGATCCAATTTTTTTTCAATTATTTGCCTTCTCACCTGATGGATAAATCTCATTTAAAGCCAAGAAGTAAAACACTAATGGCAGTCCCAATAAATTCTGTACAAGAAGAGATGATATCCTACGAAGATCAAAACTAAAATAATCTGACAGTTTTATATCTATTATGACAAAGAGCAGTTAATATGATGTCTTCAAACATAAAAAATACAATGAGAAAACTGCATCGTGCTGCACACGACCATCTTTGCTACACATTAATCAACTGGCATTAAATTAACCGGTCTGCATTAATGTTTTTATTTGTAGCAAGTTAAAGCCCAAGCAGTTGCTAAATTAGAGTTGCTCTCACGAGTAATAAGAAAATAAATGCGGTGAGAAAATGGAATTGTAATATTTAGATCTGGGAATATGAGAAGGATGCCGGAGACAACAGAGAGAAAATAGAAGGTTGGAAAAGTTTACACAGTGCAGATATTTAATCAGAGAAAGAGCATAGTTTATTTTCCTAGCCTGAGGCTAATTTTAATCATGGGGTCTATTATTATTGGTTGCTTAGACAGTCACCTCTGTGTTTACTTTTAATCTCACACTTGCTGATTGAAGAACTGAAAAATGAGTAGTGAAACGGGGGGAAGGGAAGGAATGGTGGAAGAAGGAACTGAAAAACCTGGGATATCATGGCAGGCACTGCATACGGTTATAGGCACGAACACAGACATAACTACTGTTCCCAGTGTGCAACAGGTTGTTCTGGTAAAGCATTAAATGCAACCTGACTCTCCACTTGGTTGAAATAAGGAGGTTATGGCGCTCGCTTTTTGGCTGTTTTCTTCTTCCTTAAACACGCAGTAGATCAACATGTACAGGTACATCTCAGGGAATTAGAATATTATGAATAAGCCATGCCGCATTGATGCAGTACTTCATGCAAAAGGAGGCCCAATCAAGTATTGAGTGCATGGAAAAGAACATAC
>JBAMIG010000025.1:13625923-13651911 GCA_037177335.1 Kiunga ballochi
TGTGTGTATGTGTATGTGTGTGTGTGTGTGTGTATGTGTGTGTGTGTTTTTGTGTGTGTGTAATTTATGTATTGCAACTCAACATTAGCAGGCTTGTGCAGAGGCTTGATAAGCTTTTAGTTATCATTTAATCAGGAGTGTAATACTAGGAATATATCTAAAACTTTCAAGATGGTCACCTGAGGACTGAAACTTGACATTCCTGATAAGTTATCATACAACTTACATTCCCTTAAGTGACTAAATCCCAAGTTGTTGATTTGCAGACGTGGCTGCCAATTCAAAATCAAGGAACAGAGGAAGCATTAGTTTGTATACATCTATATTTAGCATCTGCACTCCATTAACTGAATGCACCTTGACTACATTACTCTATGCAAGAAAAGACTAATGAGAGATGCAATCTGCAACAGAATTAGAAGGAGATAAAGAGATGGAAGGTGGGGAGCATGCTGTGGCAAGATGGAGGAGCAGGCCAATAGCGGCTGTAAGGTGGTGATTTGTCTTTGAGGCTCTGTGGTGTTGGTGTTGGCAGCGTCAGCTAAACAAGGCCATCTCATTTCCTGTTGTCTGCAGGAAGCAGCTGTCTGCTGCCACTGCCGCTGCTACTGCTGCTCAGAGCCCCTGGTCATCAATCTCCTCGTTTTAATTGGTCTGCACCACACTGCGACATGCCAGCAAGGACACGTACAAGCATGCACATATATTGACAGAAAATAATGCCATCGCACGCAGTGCACGTGAGGATGCACACTCATGCATACGGTGTATAAAAAGTTTTCAGACCCTTTGAAGCTTTCTTCTTCTTGGAAAGGTTATTTTCATTCTTGTCCCTATCAATCTCCATACTCTACTTTACAATGATGCAGCAAAAATAACTAGATGAGTTTTTCTGTGCGTGTATCTTCTTTACACAGCCAGAAAAATCATCTTATAAGAAGGTTCAGCTCCTTCAAAAATGAGTAGCACTATATGCCAAACTGGCTGTGCGCTGTTTAATACCTTCTGGTGAGTAATGACGTCTTGCTTTGTGATCATAAAGGCTGAGTGGTGCAGCGGTAGTTCTTTCATCTCGACGAAGGAAGATTGTATTATTCTCACAGATGGTGTCCGTTGGCTTGTTGGGAGCATGATTGACCAAGACATTTCACCCCCAATTAGTTTGGCCAAACAAGCAGGCAAAGCCTCCATTACACATTTTTATTCAGTATATAATATGTCTCAGTATTTATTTAGTTAAAAACATATATGGTGTTTTGTGCGTTGTGTTGAGTAAAATAAGCACTTAAACCTCTTCATCACATGGCCTATTTTTCTGCATTCTGTATATAAAACAAAGTAAATAAATGGTCTTAAATAAATGAGCTGTATATATGATACTGTTCTTGAAATTATCTAAGACACAAAGACGGGAGATAACTCTGAAAGTATCCAAATCAATATATGTGTTAGTGTCAGGGTAGAAGCTATAAATGATAATCTCCTCTGGAAAAAGTCTCAAACCAGAAGAAAGCTGCCTGGTTTATCTAAGAAATATTAAAGTACTGTCTGATGAGAAACTGTGCAAAAGTAGTAAAGAAAAGAGAACCTGAACAGTTTTACAGATGTGGAAATCGAGTTCTTACATCTCAGGAAGTCAATGACCAATGTTGATTATAGACATGTCTATCAATGGTCAGAGTTAGGGGTATCCACTGATAGCCCCCAAATTCACCTAAAAATGCCATGAGGATCGAGAACAAAGTGAGGCCTAAGATGTAATAAGAAAGGAAGACAAAATACTGTATAAAACCTTCATATTCATGTTAACTACTAGGATTCTCATGGTTTATGAACAAAAAAACTCATAGGAGAACACATTAGCTGAGGTTTTCTTTTCTTTTTCATTGTCATGCAATAAAGCTGTTTATCACAAAAATAAAACATAATTTATGACTGTAATTGATTTGTTCATTACGATATGACTGCTTGTTTACATAGTTTTTGTCACACAGCAAACTCTGACTTATGGCAGTCTGTAAGTCATTTCCACAATACATATTTTCAGTTTAAAAGTGGTCTGTTTTCTGTTAAAAGTTACATTAATATCTCATCTGTTTAGGTTCTGATGCTCTTTACCTTGCATATAATGGGCTAGCCTACAACTTCTATTGAAAAACATGTTTTTTTTAATGTGATTGACTACCATGTTGACAGTTTCTACGTATATGGAAGAAATGGGAGAGTTTTAGCTGAAAATACTTATATGAGATGCACAAAATGACCAAAAAGGGATGCTTGATGCAACACTTCTTTCTTTGCTCATTGCATGCTCATGCATGTGCTTTGTCTTAGTTTTTAGTGGCTAAAGCGATGATTGCACTCAGGATTCAGCATTAACATTTAGCATAAGATTCAGAACGTTATTAGTAATATATGTAAAAAAATATGTTAATAGCTGAATTATCCTCGTGTGGTGGTGAGTTCAAGCATAAAATCACAGAATCATGAGAAACGACTCTAATACATCACATTATTTTAGTTGTTATGGTCTGTATGGATGCTGTTTTTCTACTTGTGTCCGGTGAGTAAAGACCTTTTTTTAAGACTCAATTAATTCTGATTTGCAATGTGAAAGTTCTGGTTATAAACCCATTTGTACCTGCAGCTGTAAACATGTGGACACACTCCCTGCTTCATTTGCATAAAACATTTGCATATTGCTTTCCTTTTCTCTTTTCTTTTCTTTCACAAACACACACTCATGCCCCTACACACATTCACCGCACATAAACGAACACTACCGCACGCACAGCAAATACATCTTGAGCATGCTGTAGGCCTGCAGCAAGGGAGGGAGGGAAGAGCAGAGTACAGAACAGCAGGGAGTCTGACAGAGGCGTGGGCGGCGTGTGGGAAGACCATATGCATTTCATCAGGGACTGATGAAAACACACAATCGCACACTTAATCACACACGGTATTGTCACACAAGAAAAAAAAAGAGGAGACAAAAACTGTTTTTGCATCTCGTTTTCTCTTCTCACTTACTCTCAAACACACCCATGCAGCAAATCCTTTACAGGTTGCAGATGGTACACACCAACTGGAATCTTAATTCTTTGTCAAAACCTGTTTGTGATAAAGGGAAAAACATCCTCTTAGCAACTGGTCATGCAGCCTGGACTGACTGAGAAAGCTGACACAGTGCCATCTTGTGGTGATGGTGGTAATGGCTTGCACAATATTCAGAAAAATAGTGTGCAGTGTGTAAACTTTTTGTTTTAAAGCAAGACCTCATGATAAAGTGTTCAAGGATCACCCAAGTAATACAGCATGGGATCAGTCTTTCAGTCTTCCAACACTTTTATGGAGCTTTGCAACCTCTTGTGTAAGATTTTATGCTCCCAGATGTCACTTTATGAATGTAACGGCACTGTAGTAATAATCACGTTATGACTCAATATTGAACATACAGTCCGGTAATGCTGGAAGCTGCCTTTGTAACACTTATTGTCTAATCATTTGGGGTGATAGCTGATGTTTGTTGTGCTATAAAAGCCATAAAGAGTCCCCAGTCATTAAAACCCTTTTATGAGTAGGATATCCTCATCAACTTATTGGGTTGTGCATCTTAAAAGAACAACATACAGAATTGCTCTTTTGCCTTGAATGTGGTGCATCGATGCACCGTATTGACATGTGGCTGAGTGTGTGTGTGTGTGTGTGTGTGTCAAAATCGGGCATATTCGACAGTTGTCCCAGATGCAGGTATGTACAGATGCACACGTCAGCACTTGCTCTCTATCGCCTTCCCTCCCTCCCTCCCAGCAGGCTGTAGTGCGCTTTGTCCTGTCCTTGGTTTGTGACAGAACAAGCCCTCCTCTCTGGGAGGCAAAATCAGAATTCACCGTAGCTGATAGATTCGTGCCTGAGGGGAATTCTGGGAGATTTAAAAACGCTGAGTCTCTAATCGATCTCAGCACACTCTTATTCTGCTGTCTGTCTTGAATCTTTGTCTTTATCCCATTTCTCTTTCAGCATCATTATGCTGTGGCTGCAGATAGAGATGGATGATGGGATCCCTACCCTTTCTATTTAAAGAAGCTTTTGTTACCTTTGGTTTAGTTCCTAGTGGGAAATGAATTCGTAACTGTTGCTATCAAACATCTTCTCCCCTGCCTGTTCTCGTCTAACGCTGGTTCTAACTGTCTTTGAAAGTTTTAAGTTATGCTTTCGTTTTAGATAACAGTGAGTTTGGCTGTTATCTATATCACTGTAAGCATAAACACCACTTTTTCTTCTTTTTCTCCTATTTTGTTTAACAATATCCACATACACACAGAGCATGACATCTACAATTACCCACATTCAGACCCAGGGCTCTGACATCTGTTTTCTAATGACTGATAATTACTGGCTGCCAAGTTTGGAGTAGCACAGCCTAGTTGGAATCAAACCATTTTTTGACAAAGCTGAAACCACGTTTACTTCTTTGTTATGATAGAGCCACTGTTCACTCTGTCATGGAAGTAGGAAAGCCTGCCGATTAGACCGATTATTCCTTCACCAGAAGACCAATGGCATCATGTTGCCAAGCATCTGCTCTGTTTTAGTCTAATTGGACCCTTTGAGTGTTTGTACACTATATATACTGTGTATTTTATTGTCATTGTGCTAGAGCAGTAATATTTATTACAGAATAAATAGCCGCTCCACAGGATCTTTCTTATGCTATATTTAAAGTAATCTAATTCTAATACCTCATGTTATCAACACCTTCTATCTTGGAAATGTCTGATATATTATTTTGACTGTTTTCCTGCGTGCAGATCTGAGGGCTAATGAGATTATTTAAGTTTGTTAAGATATGACAGACTTGGATGAGTCCACAATATGCTGCTGCTGCTGTGTCTTTCACCACTGCATCTCTTTAGCAACTTGGCTGATGCCTCTGCTGCATACAGCTTGCCATATGGTTGACGGGTGTGTTTTGTTGTCACCTCACAATGAAACTGACGTTGCAAACATCACATCAGGTTCAATTATAGCAGTATCTTAAGCAGTTATTAGGTTTTTATGAAAAGATGTGAGACATGAAATTTTAGGTAAAACGAGATTTGTCTGTCTTTTTCTGGGTTTGTGTTGTTGCTGACTTTGCAAATGCACATGCATAGTTGTTTTGAACCATACATTTACCATATACTATTTACCGTGTTGTGAGATTAGCAGGTGGATCAGTGCAGCATCTACAGTAATGCGGACACTGCACCGGTCTGTTGTGGTGAAGAGGAAACTGAGCCAGAAGGTGAGGATCTCAATTCACCGGTTGCTCTATGTCCCTACCCTCACCCTATGGTCACGAGTGACTTGGGCATCTGGTTAGGATGCCTCCTGGTGAGGTGTTCCAGGTACATCCCTGCAGGAGGAGGCCTCAGATTAAGAGAGAATTTAGACCTAATAGCTTGAAAGGCAGCTGTATGGTGCAGCAGCTTATGATCACTGCTGAAAAAGACAATGCAGACTGATGCATGTTGGATCATAGCCTGGAGACTTTACATGTAGCTAGCTGTCAATCACAAATGAGAAGTTAGTCCTTCTCCATGTTTTTGTGTAGGATGCTTGGCTCGGAGCAGGGATCTGTAAATGGTCTTCTACAGCCTGAAAAAAAAGTTCTTCTGAGTTTAGAAGCAACTTGATGGGTTTTGAATGAGCATATTTTTTAGTTTGTGTTAGCTTGTTTTATGCCATTTGTTATCATTATCATCAAGAGCTGAGTACATTATGGCATGCCATCAGCAAAATGTTTGGAGGACGTGTAATAATGATAAGCTGCAGATTTTCTTTCAGGATCATTTGAAAATCTCATCAAATTTTTTTTTTTTTTCTATGCATTTGTATTTTACCCAGGCTCACCGCTCTTTATCCAAACGACTCCAAAACTATTTCCTCTAAATAATGAACACTCACCGACCACATTATAAGGTCCACATTGCTTGTAGGAAGTTTGACCATCTTGGACAAGTCTGCCCTTTCTCCTGCCATTCACCTCTCACATCACCTGGGTATTTTGGTCCAGACATCTGCTGCTCACTGGATATTTAATCTTTTTCAGACCATTCTCTGTAAACCCCAGATGGATGTGTGTGAAAGTCCCAGTGCATAAGCTACTTCTGAAATGGTCAGAAAAACAACTTCACCATATTAAAAGTCTGTTGAACTCCATTTCTTCCTCATTTTGATGTTTAACATGAACTTCAGCAAGTCATCTTGACCCTGCCTACATGCCTGAATATGTTAAGCTGCTGTGTGGTTATGATCATGCAACTGAACTGATTGGGAAAACATATAGTCACTTTTCTATCACCAAATCTTTCTCTAAATGTAAGTTGGTGTATATGTTGATGTATATGCACCAACAGTTTATTCAGGTGAAACCTTTTGACATCATCTTTGGGTTAAGTGCACTGAAGGCCTGCAACTCTGTGCCAGATGGCCTTCTGGATAGACAAAGCCATTTTACGGCCCCGTCCCTGCTACATAACTCAAACGTTATCACCTCTGCCTACAAATATCCATCTGTGCTCACACACAAACTTACAGATCCATCATTTTGACACTTGTATTGAAACAATGACATTAATGACAGCCCACAATGGATCACAGAACAACATTTAAACTGGGGACTTTCATCCTAAGATCTATTTCTAAAAATGAAGTTCTCAGCATTTCCTTTTATTTTATTTTTTTCCTAAAGAGAAGCATTTGAATTCTGCTCTCTATAAATGTATACTGATGAGAGCGGTAGCTGGCTTCTATTGTTTTGCCTGCTTGACGGTTTTAATGAGGCCACAGACGAGTTTTTGCTACTTAACTTTCTGTTGTGGTTTCACTGGGAATCAATGAAGGATTAGGAATGAGTTTAGGTTCTTTCCTCACTCTATTTCTGGTTTGCTTTTTCTGACAAACAAGGGTGCACGCACACTAGCTCTCTGCTTTTGCTGACTAATTGGGCACAAATGCTTTGTATAGCGATCCTACATTTTTTATTTTTCATTTTGTTTTTCTATCTGCCCGTACATTCCTGTTTGTTTGTACTTGTCCTTGCAATCTTAGCTGTAGCTAATCAATCTCCTGCCTGCTCTTATCTATATTCCTGCATTGACTATGTGTCTTGGTTTGTCTGCAGTGCAACATCCACCACACGTTCCCAAAGCACAGAAACAAGTTTCAACACTGTGGATTCCACCTGCTTTTTTACAAATAGCTGTGTTCAATCAAATCTCCATATTTCTCGCCTCGCTCCTTTTATTAAGTTCATCTTTCTGTCCTCAGTTTTTCAAGATTTTAATCGCAGAAGACGCTTCCCTTGTCTTTGCACAAGTGCCGTGTTTCTCTTCACTGGAAGTTTAGGTCATACATTTAATGTCTCCCAGGTCAAAGAATTCTTCTGCAAGGACTTTGATTTATTTGTGCATTTATATGGACTGAACGCTTGAGAAAGCACTTACTCTTGCATGGTTTGCCCTGTGGTGTGTGTGAGACAAGGCCAGTGACCAGTGATTCACTGATAAATGACATGCGTGTGTGCCTCTACAAACCCATACATAACTGTCTGACCCTATCTGATACAACCAGACTCCAGTTTTCCAGAAGAATTCAGAGATACCCTGTAGCTCTTAATGGTTTCTATTATTACTAGTGTACATAGCTTCAATGCTCGCAGTTGTTCTACCTTTTATAGACTGACCCAGTTTTTGCTTTTCTTGACATTTCACTCCACGCATTTACTGGTACCACTGTTCACGCTAACTTTTGAGTTTGTTAATGTAACTTAAGCCTCGTGTGTGGAGCAGTTTAGCATAGAGGCCTTGCTCAAAGGCACCTCAAGAGACATTTGTAGGTCTCTAAAACAAGGCGCCTCACCAGAGGTTAACCCATTGAATGTTGGTTAGCCCATAAAGCTACTGCGGTGCTGGTTAAAACCCCAAGTCTCATTGCTCACATGGTAACTTTTCCAACAGGCGAGGTGCAAATTTTCCTGATTTTTTTTTTTCTTCTTCACTGTTTTCTCCAGATTCATTCAGGAAATCGAGAGGAACATGGGGCCAGGCCAGGCCAAGCAGTGCCAACTCCGGGCATTCCTCACTTACTACATTAATGACCTTTTCCTCAACCAGGTTAGTGAATTGACTTATTGTGGATTTTGATATAAGCTGACGGAGCACTGTATCAGGATGCTAAGCAAAGCTTGAATGACTGATTGTAGCTTTCACAGAAAATACAGCTCTTCATACGTCTTAAGGAGTCTCAAAACAACTGTATTTAAAACCTGTAAGGAGGTTTCAATGTTTTTTTTTCTGCTTATGTATAATTTTGACCCCTGTGGATTTTCGAAAACCTGAAATAATTTTTAACTTGTATAAACATGATTCTGCTGTAGAAAAATGACTGAGCTTGTCATTGAAGGCCAAATATTGAATAAAATTGGTATATGACAGATAAATGGATTGTTAAATATGATGAAGCATGCAGCACTGTTTTAAGTTTAACTCCAATTTAAATTAGTTAAGTAATCTCACATTCATACTCATAAATTGTGATGTCAGTTTATAACATATGAACAGCATTTTTGCATTTTGAATCACAGTGACTGGTAATAAATCAGTTATAACTATTCTGTTGATCATTCAGAGAAGATTGTTTTAATCTGACTGCATGAAGGAACGGTTTTAATCCCGTTCTGCATTGAACCATCAGGTGCGCACAGAGATCAACAAGGAAATTGAAGCAGTGAGTAAGACAGCTGACCCTTTGAAAATCCTGGCCAGTGCTGACACCATGAAGCTGCTGGGTGTCCAGCGGCCCCTGCTGCAGGTGAGAAAAAATAATGTGCTTAAAACGCAAACTATACACTTCTCTTAATAAACATCTAGATTCTCTTAGGCAGTCATTGGAAGCAAATTACTATGAAGTTTAACAGCCTCATCAATACAAAGTGGCCTCATAATTTCACAGCAGATTACGTTTAGACTAAGCCTTCATTTAGCAGATGTTAATTACATTTTGTCCCTTAGTCATACGAGATTAAATCTAGCAGTGTTCACCAGTTTCGCTTTTTATTCAAGCACAAGAGATCAAACTGTAATCTCCGCAAGTCTTAAACCTTATAGGAACATGATTTCACAGTCATGCACACACACACACATTCGCATGAGCTGTTAGAGGGGCTTAAAACACAGGCTGCTTGTTTATTTAGTACAGTTTTCCTCTGTTAGCACTCTTCAATGGAGTATAGCTCTCCTGCTTAAACTCACCTTGCAGTTCTCTGTGATCTCTGTTCAGACACTCACGCACACACAATCATCTTCCTCTCTGTTTCCTTCTGATATCATTATGTCCACCCTTCCACTTATCTCCCAGGATCATAATTGCAGCTGAAATAGTTCTTGATCTTTTTCTGAGTTTGTGGTTGTTGCCAAGTGTTTACAGTGTAGGATACACACTCGAGGTTTTTGGGATTGACCATTCTTGGCCATTTTCTTTGGGCTTAAATTGATTATGTGCTTATTATCACTGCACAGGCAACAAAGCATTTTTATTTTGCTTTCACTTTGCTTATATCAGAGATATTGGGTACAAACCATTCACATGTTTTCAAATATAATTTCCTCTATAGGGGTCTTGTTCATGTAAAAGCAATCAACCCACTTAGATTGTGTTAAATGAACCACAACACTTCTTACTTTCAGATTTCCATCTGAGAAACATGTCAACAAAGGGAAATGTTATTAGATGAGTAAATGAAATGTGATGATAAATGAGGACAAAACCACTAACTATAATGGTTCAGTTTAATAAATGGGTTTAAATTAAAAAAAAGATCTAATATTACCGCAGCATTGATTGCAGAACATGCTCATGTTGATTTTGGCCGTCTTTCTTATTTAAAAGGGGCTTGTAGCAGGTTGAGGATTACAACAATGCCAAAGTCAAGATCCAGCCAGTTGGCAGGATTTGTGTCAGATGTCAGTTCTTCTGCATGGAGTACGGCTCTCTATGCCTTTTATCATTTCAAATTGCATTGTATACATTTTGTGATGTGTTTTTGTCCGTGCAGTGTCAGACAGACGGTGTCCCATAAAGGTGGTTTGTTTGTGCTGTGGGTGTTTGTGAGGCAGACCTTGGAAATGTGTGCATGTGAGTGTTTTGCTGTATGTTTGTTTCTGTCAGAGCCTTCCTGCCTGCTCTCTCACATGGAGGGAACAGCGGTGGCAGTTCATTACGGACAGAGAGACCGTGGGCGATTGGAGTTCAGCTGGGTTTGTTTATGGCCCGGGCCCCTCCTTAACGAGGAGTTCTGCATCGTGCTAATTATGCTGCTGTGGCTAATGAGCCTTTCTGCTGATCGCGGGGAGTGCAATAAAACATTTTTTTGTTTGGGCTCTTTCCCTGTTTTAATTGGGCTGAATAAAAGAGCCTTCCATGCTCCCACGTTGAAGGGTCACAGCGGTATTTGTGTGTTTTAAGTGCTTTTTCCTGTGTATTTCAAGTCATGTGAATATGTTTGCTACCTGTGTGTTCTTATGTTGATGGTCTCCAATATGGGAGGGTTCTCACACTGTTTTTCTTGATGGCCTTCATCCAGGGTGTCACTGTGATTAAAACAAAAACCTGCTCTTCTATCAGTGAAAATTTTTTATTTGCTTAGCTACCACAGGGGATTTTAAAAAAGGTGTTTGACACTCCTTTATCCCAAAGGTAAAGACTAAATAGGTCTTAGAAGTCTTTTTAAATCAAGTATGTAATTCTAGGACAGTCTGACTGGACAGGTGGTAAATCCACAGATTTCTGTGGCAAGAATAGATTATTAAAGTTTAATCTGGTCTGACTGTATTTGCCTTCTGTGTATTTAGTCCAATTGTAGTGGGGCTTTAATCCATTCACATGGATTATAGGGACAAAATTCATGTCTATATAACATAAACATTGAATTTTAAAGAGAAGATAAATTTTCAATTTAGGTTAAAGTTGGGTCATTCTTAGTAATAATGAGTGAGTCCACAACTGCAGCTCAGTATTTTACTTTCACAATTCCAGTGTTCATAGTGCCAGGTGTTATCAGAGACAGAGTTACACTAGTAAAATGGTCGACAGGAGGGAGAGAGTTTGATATTGCTACAGCACATTAAACTCTCATACCACTCGGCTGCTGTCATATAAGGGAAACCATAGGGGATCACATTTTATAGCGGCATCTGGTCTCTGCAGCCACTGAAGCACATATAAATGTGTAACGGTTTAAATTGAATGGCGATATTTGCATTTGTGGTGTTATATTTTCTGAAATGAAAAAAATAAATGTACTGTAACACTAGATGCATAGTGTCAGTGGGCACCAGTGCCAGTCCACTGGGTGACCAGCGGAGCAGAGTTTTGCTTCCTCAGGGAGGAAACTGAAAATATCTTAATGGAACTGGTGATGCTCTGAATCTTTCACAGCAATATGGTTTAGCAAAATTATAAGGAATACCTGATATGAAAAAAAACAGTGTGAAGATGATCATGGATGCCAAAGCTCCATCAGCAAGCCACTTCACCCACCTTGCCTTGTTTGGTGGTGGTCAGAGAGGTTGTCATTGCGCTTTGGTAGCCACATTTCTGGAGTCTTCCTCAGGGCAGCTTTTAATTATTACCCTTGAATGTGAAGTAAATGAATAATGGGGTTCAGTATAAAGTGCTTTGAGGCCTTTTTAAATCATAATAATGTTGAAAACTTTTAAAAATATTATTTAAATATTGTACAATTCATTAATTGAAATCCATTATATTAAGTTGGTATAAAAAAAATGTACATTACAAAATTTAGTTGGATCAGATTATTTTGAATTGAGACAAGAAATGTAAAAAAAAATTAAAAACAACTTTAACTTTTATAATTTAAGTTGTTTTGATTCACATTAAGATGGAATAAAAGAATCACTGAGTGTTTAATAAAACAAATGACTCACATGAAAATGCTTTTTGCGTTCAGTTGGTCAATTTCTGGTGTGTGTGTAAATTTCTCCACTTTTTTGACAGTAAAAGTGCACCTTCACTTGGGATTTACAACTTTGAGTGGATGAAAAAGTTAGTATTGTTCATGAGTTCCTGTTGTACAAACATTCACACTAATTTGGCCTGGAAAGGCGTAGATGACCGGAAACGAGAAGGAAAAGGAAATACCAGGACAAAACTATATAATTACACATAAAGTATTTGTTTATGTTATTACATTTTAAAATATCACAGGTTGAACCGTAAAAAACATCACATATACACAAAAAGGCTTGACTAGGTCCCTGCTGCTAAATAAACTATTTACATATGAATCAATTCTGGATATTATTTTCTGACCCCAAGCTTTAGGATATAGGACCGGCTTGGCCCCGCTCGACTTTTGCGACCCTCTCCTGCATGGATGGAATATTTATGAACACATTTCCATAACATTAACTTTTGGAGTGGACCTATGTTATACATTTATATAAATTATCTGGCCTTTTGTCAGTCGTATCTCAGCTGCAGAAATGGACAAAGTGACTTTGCTGCATAAAAGTCAAGGTGAATACCATGCCTTATGTTTACTCAAACAGCCTTTAATAAGATATGCACATGCAGTCTGGGCCTATAGGTTAATAAGTAATAATGATATCTACACTGATTTCCCTATCACCGGGTACCAGTAGTGTCAAATGCAGCTTACATCTATTATCTATATATTATATGTTATTGATATGACACAAACTATATATATTGTTCAGTAGGGGTGTGAGTAGGGAGCTTTCAGTAGAAGTTTATAGCTCAGTAAGAAAGGTTAATGTTCATTCATGTGTCTGTGTGATATCACACCCCAAGCTGATAAGTCCCCAAAGGTTGACTGGTGTTAAAGAAAAAAGGAGGGTAGTCAAGCATTGAATGTCTGTCTCAATCCTTTCTATTCTCTTTGCTCTTTCTGCCTCTTGATGTTTGGTTGCTCTGTATCTTTATTCTGTTATGATTGTATTTATTCCTATTTTATTCTTCTATTTATTTCCTTTCCCCATGAACTAAACTCCAACTATGTGGTATCACCCAAACACACACGCCGTTAACCCTAGCTGCATGATGCTATCTTTCCAGCCTTGTGTTGCCACTGATTGATTAATTTAATTAGAGTTAGATTGAGGGAAAATAGTAGGGAGTGGAACTGACGAATAAAACAGGATAGGGAGGGTATGGTCACTCTGCTGGATAGCTCTGGAGATTGGCTCCATTAATCTTGGTAGAACACTCCCCCTAGCACACATGCACACTCCCATGTCCATTTTGTACACCGACTTTGTGACACACTACCATACAAGCATGTACACAATGCACATGCGGCCATGCACAAGCGCAATGACACAAATGCGCCAAAACGACAGCCAGGTGAGCATATTTTCCTGCCCCTGCGAACAGCGGTGTCAAGTCACCTACCTGCCTGGTCATATGGTGTGTTTGTGTGTTTCTGAGAGAGTCTGAGTGCAAATAAGTTGTTTGCATGCTGCTGTTTTACTTCCAGTAACCAGGGTTTCATCTTAGACTTAATTACCGTGCACATTAGCCCTTTCTTTCCAGCTCTATTTCCTGCCTTTTTGCTCCTGCTCACGAGTGTTACGATTGTTATGCATTTGTTATCCATGTGTGCAAGTATTGGCTTGTTTTGAGTGTTTGCATGTAAATGCAACTCATTCGAGGCGTGGATGAAAACATATTTCATTTAGTCCCTCCCTGTCTGCCAGAAAAGCTTGCCATATTGTAGTTATGTTCACCTGCCTATGGCCTGCTAATGATGTTGACCTTTTAAAATTCATATTTGCGTGTAGCTTTGCAAGCGAGGAGGTTGGAAAACAAGCATGCACGTGTCAATTGTGCATGCACACACACTTCCACTTCCAATGACTGTAATGACACTGACCTTTTGATTTGTGATGATGTGTGCAGACACTGTTTATTTGTGGGGGGCTGATCGCCCCTTGTTGATTGGCTCCCTGCTGCCCCCCTTTCCCCCAAACACCTCCAATGCACACTGTGGAGATGGAAGATGGCTGAGTGTTCTTTTATTAAGGACACTCTCAGCTCCCAGTTTCCATCAGCAATCACAGCACAATATACCTGTTAGCTGCGTCTGCTGTGCTCTGTGATTGGGGCAAACGTGGGGGCTGCAAGACGGTGGGAAAAAAGGGTGCACTTCCCCCTCAAACTGACAGATCAACTCCTTTAGCAAAGACAAGAGCAAGAGCCATTTGCCGGGAGAATCCGCATGATGCCCATTTTAATTCTGTAAAATAGCCTCGTTCTTAGTAAAATAAATAATCTAAATGTTTTCCCGTTTAGTCCAAATTTATCCTGAAATCTAATTCTACATTATCTTTCACCAAATGTACTGTTTCCAAGCATCCAGCTGATAGTTTTACAACTTGTAGGAATTATGAAGGAATAAGGCACGTTATAACCTCTTTTACCTGGAGCGGTTTTAGCAGCGATTTAAATTAGTCTCTTCAATCTGCTCCTCCAAATGAGATAAAGTTATGCTCACTACGAGATCACGACGCTCTTCAGAGATGATTTGATCTCCGTTATGTTCTCACCTCAATTATGGAGCCTTTCCAACAAGTGTAGAAGTTCCTTTTTATTTAACTTGAAATGGCTCAAATCCTGTTTCTCGCTGTTTCTGCAGCATTTCTGTTTCGCCTCCTCCTTCACTGCTTTAGGAAACACCGTCTCCTACCAGCTACCCTTACCTGGTTATCTCATACCAAACACATGCACTCCTCAGGCCTCCGGCCTGCCTACCCCACAGAGATGTCGCCTTATTTTTGAAGATGAAGCTGCTATGCATTGTTTTTTAGCTTTTAGATATGCATGCCAGCATGGTTATGCATCACAGGTACAAGTGTTCACTTGTGCTTTGGTTTTGTTTTTTTTTTAGCAAAAGAGACTACACTGAATTGAGCCAAGAATGCAACAGCTATAGCCTAAGGTACTGCAGCACAGGTTCATGCAGTGCTACGACACAGTGAGCTTCTGTGTGCAGCAAGGCATAATCTTTTCCTTTTGAGTGAGTTGGTTAGAGGGAGAGAAGTTGAAATGTCAGTTCTATGACAAACATGCCCTTTGGTCTGAAGGAAAGAAGGTTTTGGCTGTGGGTGTATGATAAAAGTTACAGCTTGAATTTCAAAGCGAGTTAGTGCTTAGAGTTTAACAAGTTACTGTCTTTGTGTTGCACATTTTTGTACATGTGTGTGTATTTGAGTTAATGCACTATCTACAAATGAGCCTAATGGGGCACAGAAAGGAACATGCACCCCCTACAGAATGCATTAATGCATTATAATTTGCTTTTCTGTCTTGTGTTCAAACTTATATTCACTTACATAAAGCTCAGACGACAGTTCTTGTGATATCTAACTCATAATAACTGACAGTAAGTGGCAAATAATTATCCAAAATGGTGAGGACTTTCCTCTCGCTTCTACCAGAAAGTAACAAGGCCATGCCAGGTGGAAGGAAATAAATGGGAGCTCATATGAAGACTAATAAAAGGGAGTTTGAGCCACTATAGGGATTTAAATGGCAAATCTCAACCTTAGAGCAACTCCCAGCATTAGTATATGCAGAAGCCCCATATTTCATTCTGCATTTGTTTTTGTGTGTGTGGGTGAGAATAGGCTATGTGTAATACCGAAGCCCATCTGTAATCGTTCAACTGTGATATTGCTCTTCATCTCTCAATTAGAACACTTGCAAAGCCTAATGCAGTGTTTGCAATGAAAGAAAATGCTTGCTTTTAATAACTCAATTTTGTCCACCCAGAGGCAATATGCATGCATTTGTTTTACAGCAGCACGTTTATTTCACCATATTATGACCATCAAAACTGCTTTTCATTTCTTTACTTCCTCAAGCCTGAAATGGATCATTAATTGATGTACAAATGCAATGAAATATAGCTTCTCGTTTTCAGGATTTGATCTAAAAACAGATAATGATGATGAGTTTCTGTTGCCAATGGCTGATTGGCCCCCACAGTAGAAGCTTTTTGCTTGATATACAAAGTCAAACTATAATGTTGACAAATTAGAAAAGAAAAGTTCTTAAATGAATACAAACAACCCTCAGTGACATGTTTGTGTGAACACAATGGCCTGTTTCTCAAGTTCCATCTCCTCCAAAGAGCCGGCTCTTTTCCATTTGACGCCTTTAGCAGATTAGATTATGTCAAAATTACTAAAATCCTTTATGTCACCCAAAAATATACCCTTTGACTCTGTAAAGAATACAACTGAATCTATTAAGTGTATTTGTTGTTTTTATTTAGAGCTGAACACAATATATTGGTGACTTTATGGTCATCCAGTAAAAAAAAACTGATGCGTTTGAGTCTTTATGCACATAAAAAGGTAGATGTGTGGGCAGCTTAGCCATCATTTTAGACTGTTTGTTGTAATAAACATACATAATAAAATTAAGTTGGCACAGATTAAGAATAAATGAACTGTATTTAAATGTACAAAGTAAAATACTTCCAAGCTGTTGGAACCTAAACCAACTTAAGTTTATACCCGCTTACATACACACCTACAAAAGAGCATATGTTTAGGTTGAGTAGGCCTAGCATGGAGGAGGCGGGGGGGGGCATACAGTGTGTGTCAGGGGAGTCTTTGTAGATTGGCCCCCCCACTGACGTTGATGAATGATCTGTCAAGGTGATGCCCTCCTCATGTCCAGCTCCTATTTACCCAACAGAGGAAGATTGTCCTGTGTAAGGGAGGGAAAAAGGGGAGACGGAGGTTATCTATGTGTTCGCAATGGTGTGTGGGTGTGCGCAGATGTGTGCACGCTTTGCTGAGTGTGTATTATTTTCGCAACCCATGGTCAACCATGTGAATGGCATGGCAGAGGCATTACATGTGTCAGTGCTTAGGGGTCAGGGCGGGAGGGAAATGGGACCGAGCATAAGGTTAAACACTCTGACCTCAGCTAAACCTTGAGGGCCACCCCGCTGTTTTAATGGGAAAAATCCATGATCCGTTTCCGGTTCAAACCTGAGGCCCTCATGTCTTCCATCCCTGGGAAGCACAGTGCAGAAACCCTATGAAGTTAACATTTACACACAGCTTAGTCGACTAGATTTTTTTGATCCCATGTCTCTTTTTGAGAAGATGACTATGATAATTCAGCAGCAACAGTTGCATCTCTCTTCTCCCTCCGCAGTACATTTGTAATGTTGTGCTTTTTACTCACTCCACCAAAGGAAATGACTACTTTTAGCACCAGCTCAGGGTGCTTTCTGTGGTGATGACCATGCATTAAGAGATTTTTCCACTGTGGCGCCACTCTTGATGCTAGCCCAGCCTCGTTGCTGTCATTACAGCACTATTGCTACAGTCTTCATTTCACAGCCGTAGTTTACCCCAGCAAGCTGTGAGAACCATTTGCAAAGCCCAAGTCTAATTTCTGTGATGACTGTGTGTTTGTGTAGTAATGATCTAGGAAAGTGAAGGCAGAGTGAAACCAAGCATATTTTCAAGGGAGTAAAATACTGGCAAGAAGAATCACATAAGAAATGTGAGTCCTTTTTATATGATTCCACCACATGCTGACCTTTAAGCTTGAAACGTTTGAAAGTGAGAAGATGAGATATGGAGAAGCCTCCATGATGCTTCTCTATACCAGTCGAGAAAGATAGAGGAGTTGTAGCAGAACTCGCTTTCCCCACCACTCTCACTCTCTCTGTCTAAACCCTCCCTTTCTCAATCTGTCCCTTGATTACTTTTTAATGATTACTGTGGCCTAAGACGAATAGCTGTGTTAAATGAGCAAATTAGACAAGGGAGCTGAGTGCAAGAGCATTTGTTAGAGCAGAAGTAATGGATCGGGTATCCATTGTTTACTTTTTCCATTCACTGGCTCAGCTCGCTCCGTGTCCTTTAAGCCGGTACAGGAAGATCGGAGGAAATTATAATAACTCTTGGGGCACATCAACTCCTTGCCCACATCAATAATAATATCACGATGTTATTCCCACACATCTGTATTGATTTGACATTTTTCCTTTATTAATCTAAAATTATAGAAATGAATCACAATTTAAAAAGTTAATTGTCACATTATGTCACTCAGTAATATATTAATATTGTATTTTTGCTTGCCATTTTCTTTACCATAACACTTTGCATATTCTCCTGAGTTTTTTGCTGTTGGAATAATCCATTCTCCTCAAAGATATTGTTTCCAAGAATACACTACAATTTATGTCAGTAAAACCAGAGAACTTAATACTTATTAGGTAGATTGCAGCACTCTGTGTACATTGAAAAAGACAGTCACACATGTCTGAATTATTGTAGCCTTAAAACCAGACTGTTCAAGATAACACAAAGGCAAAGTTGCACAAGTTTTTTTAACACAATTTCCATAAGTTATAACAGAAATGGTCAAATATACATAGAGAATTGCACTGTACAGTAAGCCCACAGATGTGCAGAAACAGAATACAATCATTTAAATCCTGTAAACGATTTAATGAGTCAATATGTCAACAAGCCACATGCTGAAACTGAGAACTTCGGGTAAAAATTTTCACAATCTGTAAACAGAAATGTGTGCAAAACCAATAGAAACTACAGTTTGCTGCTGTGTGTAGCATCACCTGAATGTTCTGCAAATGTTTGGAAACAGAGGAAACCAAACCGATGCAGTTATCTCTGCTAGTGAGCTCAGGTGGTTGATGCAGTTCTATTCAGTTTCCAATGAGGTCATGAAACATTTTTAATAAAATGGACATAACATTTACCAGCGTTGGAGCTTTGCACAGCCTAGAAGTGACAGATTTGGATTCATCTAAAACCCCTGCTGTTGTTTGGCATTGTCATGCTAAAATAAACAAGGACTTCCCCGAGTAGGATGCAGTCTTGGTGGTTGCACATTTTCATCTAAAATCTTTGTAGAGCCCTTGCGGATAAGTTAAAAACCCAAACGGGCTACACGTGTGATCCTGCATATAATGATAGATGCTGATTTTGTGTGTTTGCTGTTTAAAATATGGCTGAACTCGTTCTTCAACCACTGGAACATGATATGGTTCTGAATCTTGTTTATGATTGGGTCGTCCATGCAAGGTAGTTTTCACTTGCATTTAAAGATGCTGTAAGAGGTTGTGTTCAGTGACAGTCGTTTAAAGAGGTGTTGGTAGCCTATGCAGTCATTATAGAAGGGTGTCTGCCTTCCTGTGTTATGCAGCACTCTCTGAGAACATCAACATTGAGCCATCTTTGATGTGCACTTAGAGGATGTTATTAAAAGAAATTAATTATTTCTTTTACCTCTGCTTCAAAGAAGTATTCATGTGCATCAGCATAAATAGAGACAAACTTTGCATATTGCATCTGACCTGCCAGAAAATAAAGAGACATCTAAAACAGCAGACAAGAAGAAACGTATGCATGACTGGGGTCCGTGCAGGTCCAGCAACATCTGAGATCTTTCCAGAAGTTCTATTTTCTGAAGGTAGGATATCAATATCTCTTGATTGAATCCAATAATTGTATGTAATTTACGGTCTCTCAGTACCAGGGGGGGTACAGGACTAAACAACTGGTTTCACAGGTGTAAATTTGTACTGGGATGAAGACAAATCAGTTGACATCGGGTTAGAGGTGAGGTACACCCTGGACCGGTATCTAGTCCATCACAGGGCCAACTGAATAAATAAAGTCCACAAAATAAATATAATTGTAAACAAATGGATGCTCTTATCCACCAAGCAGCATGCTAACAGACAAATGACCCCTGTATTAAAAGCACTGATTTAAAAAATACAAGTTTAATCATGCGATGACCAAGATCCACTAAACCATCAATCAAAAGAAGCTAAATTCATGCTTCACTTTTAAAAAACATTATGTATTAAATCTCACTTTTGCTGTTTAGCTTACAACCTTTGTATCAATCAGAACAAAATGGCATTTAGGAAAACAACAATGTCTCTTATTGCCATACAAAAACACAATTTTCTTCCTGGTTACGCGAGTTTGATTGGATGACAAGTGTCAATTATTCAGCATCACAAACTTTTCCTGCTGTGCCATTGATGGCTGGTCACATTGATATACACACCATGAATATGATTAGGATGAAGGACGATCATACCAACTGGTGAATCATAGCCAAAGCTATAGCTTCACATGAGGTGATGCACAAAAATAAACAACCTGTGTGCACACCTGCAGAGTGAACTGTGCTAGCAATTAAACTGATAATACAGTTAGTTTGTAGTATTTTCAACAACTTTTTGCCTGATAAACTATGGCGTTTATCTAAACAGCTTGAAAACATATTTCTGGACTGTGGTATGGTTTGCATTGTAAAAGCAGACAATCGTTCAATGAGCCAAACAAAGAAATGAAATTTGCAGAAATTTGCTATTGCTTCATTGTTCCTTTACAATGAATTGCTCCTGGGGGTGTGGTCGACGTTTCATTTGTGAAA
This sequence comes from Kiunga ballochi, assembly GCA_037177335.1. Lineage (NCBI taxonomy): Eukaryota > Metazoa > Chordata > Actinopteri > Atheriniformes > Pseudomugilidae > Kiunga > Kiunga ballochi. Next base: position 13,646,456 of record JBAMIG010000025.1, read on the forward strand.
CCTGTGCAGTACTTTTGGCTCCATTATATGTGTGAAAATGCCAATGCTACGTGTAAGTAGTTAGCAAATGTTCTTCAGTGGATGAACATTCTTTGTTTTATTGTGGATAATGACCACAAAGTCCCAAGACCCTCATCCTCATCTCATCGAGCTAAACGACATGTCTCAAATCACCCCATCTGTCAGCTGTCTGAAAGTGTGTAATTTCTTTTTTATTGTTAAGCACTTATAATACAGAAATTCAAAGAATTCTGTGTAAAACAAATTATTTTTTATCTTGCTTATGATTGATGATGACAAGGCACCTCAACAAAACTAGAAAATAAGAAAGTCTAAAGCGCGAATGGCCTCGGGAAAACCATGGTAGTCTTCAAAACGGGAAGAAATGTGATACAGGAGAAATGTTAAAGGGGAGATCTGCAAAATCCCCCCTTTTTTTTGGCTCTTTAATCCATATTTTTGTGCACTTCTAAGTGTTTAAGAATGCAGAAAATGTACATTTATTCTATCCTGGTGCTGATATCCTTTGGATATATTTTTCAGTCTGTTTAAATTTTCTATATTCTCTGTTATGTTTTTTTGTTTTTTTTTTATCTATTACGTCACAGTATTTGCTGTGGGTCTGCCAAATAAGGTTGTGGACTTCCAGGTAATCAAATCTGTGAATCTTATATGTTGACCTTTATAGTAAAGTTACCAATAAAATGTTTCTCACCCTGGAGATTAGCCTATTGCTGCTATCAAGCTACAAACATGGCGGAACAGGGTGGAGTTGAACTTTCTGTGACAATGAGGAGGGTGAGGCATAACATGCCTCATTAACATTTAAAGGGACAGCACCAAAACAAGTCACTCTGAAGATGCACCTCAGAACAGAGTTATAAGGTGTGTGTGAAGCAAGAATAACAGAAATTCAAATCAAAGCATTGCGCTTCCATTTTATACAGACAATAAATTCATGATTTACAATGTTAAAAGGAAGGATTTAAAAGTATGATATATCCCATTTTAAAGACATGAGTTCAGACTGAATATGATCTGATTGTTATCACACAAAATGTTTACTACAAATGTAGATTTATTTTGTTCTTCAGGAAATAAATTGTTTTCTAATAAACATGTTTCTGTTTGAATTAAACAATTATTGCTTAATAATTTGAATAGAGTGATAACAATTTGAATTATTCTTTCAAAAATATTAGGAAACCAACTTTTTCAGATCTGCAAATGAAATTGGGTCATTTCCACCTTCTGTACCTAAAATATTTCAGCTTTCACACACAATGCCAAACTTTGCCAAATTAAAAAAGGCCTGTTAACCTCTTTACTAAGACAGATGTAGCTTTTTTGTGCTTCACTTTAGCTCCATGAAGCTTTGTACAGATGCTTTCCACATGTTGAGATGTGATTTTCTTGGGGAATGGGTTGGGTGTTGACTACTGAAGCAACTTTTCAAATGAAATGAAAAATACTTTATTAATCCCAGATGACACAATTTCAAGTCACTGGTGATGCAGGGTTTGTTTCTGGGGTAGCACCTCACTGGTCTTGTTGGAATGGTGCTGTCCATACAGAAGATTATATAATCTGCTACACACTCAGTCAAGGTGTTGATGTCATCTCCATGAAGTTCACAGAGGACATTCCAGTCTGTAGTCCTGATGCATCCTCTCAGAGCATCTTTATCATCATCAGACCAGGTTTTATTAGTCTTTTGTAATGACAGGTTAATGACTGAGAAATATATCATTCTATTCTATTCTATTTTAAAAATTCCCCTGCGGTGCAACAGGTTGAATAATTTTTAATAAGCATTTGCATTGACTTTGTGATAGCTGCCACATTGACTTTACTAAGAGCCAGTCCCCCTGCAGGGTTTGTGTGATTCCTCCCATCCTGGCAGGATGACACAGAGTCAGGCATGGGCAGCTCTCTTGGCAGAGACGAGGCCTTTGAGCAGTCCATGGATTTGAGCACAGCTTTGGATCATTACACCCCTCAGTGGAATAGCTGCTGTGTGTATGCGTGCACATTTCCCCTTTCTTATGACCGAATGAATGAGCTATTAATATTAATAGCATTGCATCACATCAGGGGTGCCTCCATATATTTGAATTGTCAGTTACAGTTGCTGCCCCCCTCCTCCAGTATTCATAACTACTTAGATTTTGCTACTAGTTAATAGCTTTGAATATAATAGAACTACTTTAAGATGCATTATTAATAGCAGAATATCAGTGATGATATACTGTAGAAACTTTGTGCATGTTATTTCTGCTATTAGGAGATTTATTAACATGATATTATTATTACAGGTGGAATCTGCTTAGATCATCTGTTTATTCTCACTGTTGTAGTTTGTTTTTGCTTCTGGTTGAGATTAAAAATCAGCTGCTAATACCTTTTACCCCTGCTGCTGTCTCCACCAACAAGCACTCCAGGTGGTTTCCATTTAATTAATCTCCTGGAAACCCATTCACTTTTCCATTTCCCACCTAAACAGTGGAACTCCACAGTAAATCCACATCGATAGAGGAGCGGACCAAGAAGAAATTAAAGATCATATTACCTTGTGTAGGTGTGAAGAATTGCCCTGCACTGTATTGCTTTTGCAGTTAATGGCATTACCAGTGCAGCAGTGCTTTCACCAGGCTAATAGTAAGTTATCACAGTTATTGGAGATCTAGGATAGATTGGTTAAGTGCAAGGAACAGGCAAACTGGAAGATTTTGAGTTGTAATCTCATTTAACAGCTTTTGAATTGCTCAAAGGTGTGTGTTTTTAAAGGTTTGCTCGCTGTGTGTAAGCGGGAGCGTGTTTGGGGATATGAAGCCGCTCGGCTTTTCCCGGGCCAGCTATTAGTCACACAGGAGTGGCTAATCTGTAATGGCTGCTGTCACAGCCCTGCCGTGGCTCCTGGTGATGGGCGCACCGTGACAAATGCGCACACACTCACTTTATGGCTGAGAACACACACGGCACAGAAGTTCTAAACATGGAAGAATGTGCACTCACACTGATTCTCACACACACACAAGGAATCATCCATTCGTCTAATAGCGTTAAGACTTCTGACAAGTTATCCAGCAATAGTCATCACTCTAGCTGTAGGTGACATGTAGAGAAGTCGGAGTAATACCATTCCACCAGCAAGACAACAGACTGGATCAGACCTGACACCAGTGTAAAATCTAGTCCTCCCTTTTCCCTCTGTGTTTTACATGTTAAGGTAAAGAGGCCAATATCTTTAAAATGCACCCAACCAATCATAATAGCTCTATTTTTTTCTCTTTTGTCCACCTCTTATTAGAGCACTGTGGTTGTGGAGAAATCAATCCAGGACCTGATGAGCCTAATGCAGGACCTGAGCACCTACTCTAACCAGTTCCTTGAGATGGTCTGCGACAAACTCAAAGAATACAAAGAAATCTGCAACACAGCCTACAGGTAAACAAAAAAAGAAAGGTTGTTTTATCAGTTACTTTTTCTATTTTATCTTACTGAACTTTAAAAACACACAAGCATTTACATTTAGCTATGGAGCACTGTTCATATGTGCTACCCTGGGACCAGCTAACACCTGGCCAGATGAAAGAAAGGCTAGAGAATATGGAAGGATGAAAGAAAAAGGATAGGAGATGTAAGATAGGACAAATAGACTACTGGGAGTCCATCTGGACTGTGTCATGGGTCACCCTCAGTCTCACTGGGACCTTCGGGCAATAAAGACAGGAACAGCACAGGCTGCCAGAATGTGTGTGTGTGTGTTTGTTTCTGCACCATGTATGCTTGTGTTATTAGGTGTACATGGAGGAGTCTCTCATGGCCCGACCAAGACAGTATCCATATGTGCATGTGCATCCCTGTAGTGTTCCTGTGTTATGTAGAGAGCATTAGCATCATGCTAATTGGGGAACCATGCAGTTTGTAATCCAGGCACATGCAAATAAAGCTAATATATACTTCCATCCCTCCATAGATGCTTTGAATCACATTTATAAACCCAAATAAAGCTACTAGACATATTTCTAGACATCTTTCAGGCTAAAATTCTACATTTGATTTTTGGAAACATATGTCTGGATTCATTTGTGTCCTCAGGGGTATAGTACAGTGTGAGGAAAAGCTGACCATTAGTGCGTCCTGGTCTAAAGATGAGGACATCAGTCGTTTGCTCAAGTCCCTCCCAAACTGGGCAAATATGGCCCAACCCAGACAGGCCCGGCAAAAAAGGGAGGATGAAGAGGACTTCACAAGGTAATTGCAGACTACTGCTGGGTTTACTTACTGCATGCACAAGTGCTTCCACTCATTCATTTACACATTTTACTTCATTTATCTATGTTTTTTTTGTTTGTTTTTTTTTTTTTTCAACTTTGTGGCATATACTTTCATGTTGTTCCCTGCTAGGGGCAGTCTGGTCTAGATAACATTAACATAACTTGTGTTCTTCAGCTGTTAAGCAGCCATGAAGACATCAAGATGGAAAAAGGTTAAGTGATTACTTACAAGTTGTTAGTAATTGTGTAGATAAAATGGAGTTCAAAGTAACTTGAGGATCAGCCAATGCCAAAATGTATCTAAATGAAAGATAACGCATAACAATCCTAATAAGACAAACACGATAGCTTACCTCCCTAGTCTAGCAAAACAAGTGAAAACCACTCAAAACAAAATGGCTGCCTATCCTGTAAAACTCCAGGCTACCAATGCATCAAGTTACATTGAGCATCTTGTGCTGCAGATTGTTAGGCTGCTATCCTCTCGGGTCTTTGTAGGTTATCTGTCTTCCAGGAGCCAATCCTCTGTGAGCTACTGGAAATTGAACCAATCACAGCCCAGCACCTGCACACCAATATTTGCATAAGTTAAACAGTCTTACCCATAGCAGTCATGGCTTACATATTTACATACACACACACGCACGTCATCCCTTCAGACTGTATTATTATGCAACCCTCTGTTGTTGACAGAGGAGCAGCTCTAAAATAAGTAATGATTGCTCTTTAAAACTTACTTTATCTGAAAAATGGAGGAAATGAGGGAAAATGAAATAGGAAAGTATTTGGAGAGCAGATGGAAATGGAGGAGGCGGTGTGTGGAGGGGGGGGTCGGTCTTATCGAAATTGCCTTTGAATGTGTACCCTCTTTGGGGAACACTGAAGCCCATCGGAGCGGAAGAGGAAGTAAATAAATAAATTGGTTACGTGGCCAAAGAAAGTCAATCTGCTTTGGGAGACTGTCTCTCCCGCTCTCCCTCTCGCTCTTTTTTTATTTTTTTATTTTAATTCATTTATTCTTTTTCAGTCACATGCAGGGTGTTCAGAGCAAGAGGTAGAGGAGAAGGCTGTTTGATTTTGAGGCAAAAGATGTTCTCATCACGTTAAACAGGGATAAGCTTCTGTATTACTGTTTTAAAGGTCTCGTTAATAAGCTACAGATGCCTATATATACAT